>LPNX010585460.1:241197-288097 GCA_001517045.1 Pseudotsuga menziesii
ACGCAATTTCGGAAAAAACACAAAAACATACCTCGATCGAGCTTTTGACAAACCCTCGATTGAGGGTTAAAAAAAAGCTCGATCGAGGATTAAAAGAAGCTCGATCAACGGTTTTTAATTGTTTTTACTATAAATAGGCAAAAAACCTTTGATATAATTCATTGCGTTTATTGGATATAAAAGGGTAATTTATATTCATTTGTAGATATGGGTCGTGGAGTAATCAGAGTTATAGATATGATTGATCATCTATCAATACAACATCTATAACTCCAATTACTCCACGACTAATATCTACACATAAAACCTAGAGGAAGTCGCAATAATAACGCTTTTACTTGTTTATTCTTCAAGGTATGTACTATTACCCACAAGTATTGTTTTTCTAGTCGAAATTATGTTTTATTAAATTTTATTATCATATAATTCTATGCTTGATTTTAATTGAATTCGAAGACCTTGTTTCCATGAGCAATACGAGATTTGAAAAACTTTGATTAAATAAATTTTTGGGTGTCCATATTTGTGTGCACACACAAATATGGGCACTTGAATATTTTTTTAGTTAAAGTTTTAAAAAGCTCGATCGAGCTTTTCATTTAATGAAGTCTTCCAAAATATGCTTGGACACCTTGTATTTTGAATCCCCATTTGAATTCATGTTACTGAACATTTTCAATTCTTGTCGAAATGAGAATTAGTATCATGTTTCACTAATACATTTTATCGGATTTTTCCACAAAATATTTCCATGTTTTGAACATTCCTGGATTAATACTTCATTTTTTTTTTAATCTAGGCAGAAAAACCATGGCAATATCGACGTTTTTAATTGTCAACGAACTTTTGTCTCTATATCAACACTATATGGCTATCTTTAATTTGACATTCTTATTTATTTAAATCTAATTATTTGAAAGGGGGTACAGTTGGGACCTCATCACAGGGAATAAAATGAACTTGTTTTGACTTACATATTGCCATTTGAGGTACTTTCTATAGATTGGATGGGATCACTTTGACTTGCCGAGCATACTACCTTTGGCGGAAGCCTTCAAATGCAAGAAGAAAATATTCAAATTATTGGATTTATGGCAGAGCAAGGCAAGCAATTAAGAAAAGGATTCACTTGGACAAGAATTCCACAAAATATTTAGCATAATCTCATATATAATGAATGCACCTATGGAAAACTAATACAATTAATCCTTTAAACTACGAGTAGAAATCACACTCGCCAAACCAATGCCAGCTTTCAACGGCTCTTGGTTGTTTATGCACGGGTCAATAAGCATGCATCCTTTTTTGGCCGTAAATAGTTTTTTTATTTCCATGTCTTAGGAGGCCAACCTCATCACCAATTTATTTTTGTTATCATTAACCAAAATTTATTTAATTTTCCACATCATCATCATTTTAATTTTATTTTTTATGCCAAGACTTGGCCTTCTCTTATGCTTGCATACCCTTCTTCAACTGCTCATATGGGGGTCTTTGATCTTCCAATAAGTATGCCCGCACTATCCATTTTCAAGGTGCAAGTAGGTGATGTATTCAGATGCCCGCAACTCACACTAGATTTCCCACATGTGGCCATAAGGGATGCATGTAGGTGGTGCTGAGAAGATGCCTGCAATAGTTTCTATCATGCCCACAATTTTCCTCGTTTATCATTCCCACATGATCGTCTGGAGATGCTCGCAATATTTTCCTTTTCCACTATTTTATCATGCCCGCAGCCATCTCTGTCATCAATTTTGCTTGTCTATTGTCATGTCACCATCTCCTTGTCATCTTTGCACCAACATCTTTGTCTTGCCCAAATCATCTTCAAATGACCAAAGAATGGGTCATTTGACTCTGTAGATGTTCCATGCTTGTCAGGCTTGCTTATCAATGTCATTATGCATGTCCTTAATCATCTATGTCCTTCATGTCTTGTTCCAATTACACCTTGCCATGTCATCATGCTTAGACACCTGTTCGAATCTTTGTTTGGTATTTATTGTTTTAATGAAATAATCAATTAAAACTTCTTCTAAACATTGGATCTATCCAATAGTAAGATGTGTCTCTTCAAAACTATGTCTTAATTATTTTTATTAAATTTCTGTTTATTTTTCTAAATACATTCCTGTAGCTTCTTATTTAATAAACTCTGTTTATTATTTTTCACTAACTTTGCAGGTCCATCTTTTGCATATATGACCATCATAATGCAAACTAAAATTATGGCTGGATAGCCACATCAACAAGGATCAGATCCATGTCACCTTTTGAACCTTTTGATACACATGCATTATTTAGAGATCATTTGAAAATAGGACTCCAAACTGTTTAATTTAACACTCGGACAAAATTATTTTTAACTTGTAAAGACAATTTTTCTTCTACTTTGGAATATTGATTTCTCCCTCATGTGATCACCATAAGAAAACCTACAAGCATGGCTAGATGCCATTTCAACAATGAACAAGACCATATCACAACATAGATCTATTGACACACACACAACCTCTGGAAAGCATTTCAAAATAGATTCTCGACATCTTTTGAACATCAAAACATATTTCTTCCCATTTTGGCAAACTCCTATTTCACACGCGTGAACACTCAATGGAGACATGAAGTCATGAGAAGATGGAAAACTTATCAAAGAACATTCCTACACTACATGATGAGTTTTATCATCAGAATAATCCGTCCTTGTGGGAATTTCAAAATGCCTTTTCATTTTCCTGAATCTAATACTTAACCAAATTTCTTGTGTTCTTAAAATGCAAAATAATGTTTTTCTTACTTTTGGAAAATTTATATCTTTGTCATAAAGCATACCACATGATAACTGAGACATGGTTAGATGCAACCATCAATAGGATATAGCCTAACACTTTCATATTATTTTTCTCATCATCCTATGATATAGGGCGGGCATTTCCCTGAGGCCATTGAGGTAGTTTTGCCAGTATTGGAATAGTGCAAAACAACCTGAAACTCTATTTTGGTAGACCATTAACTTTGTCATCAAACATATTCTTTGAGAATTGAGACCATAGTGACATATCCTCTTGAACAAGCTGTAGGATCATAGCTTCAACTAATTTTTATCATACACCTATAAGGTACGACGGGCATTCTCCCAAGGCCATATGAGCCATTTTTTTTAACACTTGGACAATTTTCTTAGTCTGGTCCAATCTTCCTAAAACATTGTTTTGGCAGGTTCATAACTTCTTCCTCAGCTACTTCCAAGACAATCTGAAGACATGGTTAGGTAGTAAAAATATCAATCTACAAGACCCCCATATGGTGCGAGCATTTTCTTCAACACACAATTTGTGGAAGGCATTTTCTTAAGGCTATCTGAGCCAGTTTTCCAACACTTGGTCATTTTCACATTAGAGGAAATTTGAGGTCTAAAATGGGCCTCCTAAGGAAAATGATAAAATAATAGTTAAAATAATAAAATAATAGTTATTAATTTTGGAGGAAGGATGAAAAAAACTACTTTTTTGTTCGTATTTTCAACATATCTCCCTGTGTTTTTACTCAAATTCTGGGCAGGAGAGCTCGTTGGATGTGAAATTTAATCCTGCATACAACGAGTACCCACACTACATACTTTTGGCAGACCCCACTGTCGCAGGGATTTCTCCCTTGCTATAGGGAAGGAATGGCTGCCTTCCGTCTATAGGACAGAAGGGTAGGTTCCTGGTGGTGAAATGCAGTAAAAACGAACAGAAAGCAAAGTAGAACAGAAAGAACAGAAATGGATAGAAACCCCTCTACAAACACTGTTAGGGTCTAGCTCCAACTACCTGCAAACAACATATTAGAAAACAAAATACCTGTAAAACAAGTTAGGCAGCAAACCTGCAAATAAACCATGGATTAGAAAGCAAATGACCTACTAAAACAAATACAGAAAATCACAAGCTATACCTTCTCTTTAGATGGAATGGGCCACCATGCCCTAGCTTGGAGCACCTCTCTTGGATGGGGGAGCTATGGCTCAATGGAGGATGGAGGAGAGGGAGTGTGGGTGGCTTGAGAGACAAAGGGTCTCAAGGAATCCACGGGAAGCATAACAGTATGCAAAAGAGAAGTGATTTGAGAGTGAGCCCCACCCCTCTATTTATAACTTTTTTGGGGCTTTTTGGGGTTTTAAGCCCCTAGTTGGGGCTTTAGCCCCTTTTTTGGGCTTTTAGCCCCTTCCGCCCTATCTTTAGCTCCTTTTGGGGTTTTTAGCTCCTTTGAGGGGTTTTATCCCCTTTTTGAAGGCTTTAGCCCCTAAGGGAGCTATTTAGGCTCTTTTTAGGGGTTTTTAAGCCATTTTGCTCATTCTTAAGCCTTTTTGAGGGTGCGGGGGTCCAATGGGGTGAAATGAGGGTCATGCATGGGTGTCCTTGGGTGGTGTAGGCCATGTAGAGATGAGTGAGGGATTTTTTGGGTTAACACTCGCTGCCCCAAAAATAAGAAATACCTGAAAAAATGTGATGATGATGTCATCATCACATTTTTTCAGGCATTTCTTGTTTTTGGGGTAGATGGGTTATTCAGAAGTATGTAGTGTGGATACTCGTTGGATTCAAAATTAAATTCCACATCCAACGAGCTCTCCCAACTGAACTTTGAATAAAATCACAGGGAGATATGTTGCAAATACGAACAAAAAAAGTAGTTTTCTTTTATGACAAATATGTCAATTCAACCATTATGGTTGACTCATTTTATTGAAATTCTATTGGTTCTTGAATTCCAACTCACAAAATTTATTGTTTCCACGTTTTCTTATAAGGCCCATTTTAGACCCTAAATTTCCTCTAATGGGACTTTCTCCAAAATTTATTCTGAAACCTCCTTTTGGCAGATTCATAACTTTGTCTTCGGACATGATTAATGAGAAATAATACCATGGTTCGGTAGAAAAACCAACACACTACAAGACCCCCATGTGCTACAGGAATTTACTCTAACCCATAATTTAGGGTATCCATCTTTCTGAGGCTACTTAGCCATTTTTTCTTGCTCTGGCACAAACCCCTATTTTGGAAAGTCCATAAATTCTCCCTTAGGCACTTTTAGGACAAACTAAAGACATGTTCAGGTAGGAAAAACAACAATCTACAGGACCCCCATGTTATATTTTTATCATTCAAGTTGCATTATCTCAGGATCTTATCTAAGAGAATAACATGCACAGCAATAAACACAAGAGACAAGAGACAAAAATAATTTTCCTCAGGGAAACCATAAAGGAGAAAACCCTGCAACTTCCTCAGAGATAGAATTAGCACCAAAAGTAAAACCCGAAAACATAAAGATGATCTCCCGATAGAAGTAGTCCCTCTGTCTGATCCCATCTTCTTCTCTCTCACTCATGCGCCCCAGTGAGTGAGTGTGTGTGTGATAAATAGAGAGGCTCACTCTCTATTTATATTCTTCCGTTTACTTAATGTCCACTCCAGCATGTCGAACTCACTTAACAATTACTTACTAGGGCCGACATCTCTAGGAGAGTCTAATAACCCTAGTGCCCCTCAACTATGCGGACTTTGCCCCTTCGATAAACAAGGAGGGTTAACCTTAACACAATGGTGGGGACTATTTCCCCAACTTACAATAACTCACCTAGGGCCGACTTCTCTAGGATATTCTAATAACCCTAGGGCCCCACAACTGCGGGGACTTTAACCCTTGATTAATAAGAGGGATACCCATAATGAATTTACATTACTTGTTTACATTATTGAATATCCCGATTGACACATCAGGGCATGACGTGAGTCAATTACATTATAGATACTTCCCGGAATAAACATTGGGGTACAATACATAATATATACAACTGAATACATTTCGAAGTTACAATTACATCAACACTCCCTCTTAACTATGAAGGTATTCTCTCGACATAATTTATCAATGCAGGTCTTCTTCTCTGTATCATCAGGATCATCATCAAGTCATCTTCGTCATCAAGTCATCTTCATCGTCAAGTCATCTTCATCAATTCTGGATCATCACTTGATTTGGAGCATCACTGGATCATCATCAAGTCTGTATCATCACTGGATCATCATCATCATCACTGCTTCTGCTATCTCAATCAAATGGTGCTATCTCTTCATTATTCTCATCACAACAAGTTCTACAAAGCCAGCCCTTTTTCATGTTGGTTGTAGGCCTAGCCTCCATGTAGGTCTTATTTAGCGCTTATATCTGACCCTAAGTCAGAATGGCCCGCCCAACACTTACATCTAACCATGCGAGGAACACATCCAACATACATGTCAGAAAGGCATGCCCAACACTCACATCTAACCATGAGAGGAACCAATCTAGTCATCTATGTAAGAAAGGCCCAGCACTCACATCTGACCATGAGAGGAACCAATCCAGAATTCATGTCAGAAAGGCTCTGCACTTACATTCGACTATGCGAGGAACCAATTCAACATACATGTTGAAAAGGATCTGCACTTACATTCGACCATGCGAGGAACCAATCCAACCTGCATGTCAAAAGGGCTTTGCACTTACATCTGCCTATGTGAGGAACCAATCCAGCATACATGTTAAAAGGGCTCTGCACTTACATCTTCCCATGCAAGGAACCAATCTAGCATACATGTCAGAAGGGATTTGTACTTACATCTGATCATGTGCGAACACATCCCACAGTCAAGTCAGAATGGCTCTCAGCCCTAGGTTGAATATTCCTGGTAACTAAACAAGTGCCTCCATACAAAGAACGACATTCAATACTTATATCTGATCATGTAGGAACCAATCCTACAGTCACGTTAGAATGGATCTCAACCCTAGGATGAGGATTTCTGGTAACTGACCAGGTGCCTCCATTTAGAGAATGGCATTCAGCACTTATATTTGATCATGTAGGAACCAATCCTATAGTCACATCAGAATGGCTCAACACTCATATCTGACATGGAAGGAACCAATCCTCTCACCATGACAGAATGGCTCATCCCTTACATCTGACCATGGAAGGAACCAATCCTCTCACCATGTCAGAATGGCTCACGGACTCATCACTTCCCCTTGGAGGGAACCTCGATCTCAAGAACACCAAGCTTCTCCTTGAAGTACTCAAACTTCACTCTAGCCAATGGCTTAGTCAAAACATCAACTATCTGTTCGTCTGTCGCAACATACTGGAGTTTCACTGCTCCTCTCTGCACCACATCCCTGATATAGTGATATTTGATCTCGATATGCTTTGACTTGTCATGGAACACCGGGTTATCAGACAACTTAACACAAATTTAGTTTTATCAATATATACAAGTAGCATCCAACCGGAGATCAACTAAACCAGACAGTAGCTTCCTCAGCCATACTACCTCACAACTAGCTGAACAAGCTGCAACATACTTTGCTTCAGCTATACTCAGTGCCACGTAGGACTGCTTCCTACTAAACCAAGAGATAACACTTGATCCCATACTGAAGCAACACCCTAAGGTGCTCTTTCTATCGATAGCACTGCCTGCCCAATCTGAATCAACATAACCTTCTCGGTTAATATTCTGATCTGCCTCATACTTGAGCCCATACTCAACTTTACCCTTCAGGTACCTCACTGCATGCTTTGCAACAATCAGGTGAACATGTCTCAATGTGTTCAGAGCAAAGAAATTATCTGGTCTTGTATCTGTCAGGTATATCAAGGAACAAATCATTTGACGATACATCGTGGCATCAACCGACTCTAATGAAGCAACACTCAATAGATTCAGGTTTGATGCCATATGTGTGGTCATGCAGTCCATCATCTTGAACCTCTTCAGGATCTCTACTGCATACTTCCCTTGTCCACACCTCCATGCCTAAAACGTAGTGCATCATTCCCAAGTCTTTCATCTCGAACTTGGCAGCAAGTCTCATTTTTGCAACTTTAATGAGTTCCTCTTTTCTCTCAGTAATAAGTCATCAACATATAACAGGAGCATTACTAGTCTTCTGCCTTCAAACTTGAAGAAAAGGTTGGAATCCTCTTTACTCTTAGTAAATCTTAGAGTCATCAGTAAGATATCAATCTTGTTGTACCATGTCGAACCTCAGGATCTTCTGCAGTCACTCCCTCTAAAGTGGAGCATCATACTCCCTCTTTCTTTCATACTCTATGCACTAAAACATTCTGTACCAAAGTGACAAGTAGCTTCCTTTGCTACTAATATTCTATGTATCCATCTAGGATCACTAATATCAAAATCCTCTATCTTGAACTTTTTCAAAAGTTCTTCTCGCACCCATATGTGAGCTTGTCATCCTCTATAGACTTTCATCTTCAACCTTGTAGCAAAGGTTCAGATCTTCATCAAGCTCCTCATGTATGTGTTATCCCATGGGTGTCTTCTAAGCTCGTACAAGGCCTTCTTTCATTTGCACACATCATTCTGCCTTTCATGTGTCTCAACTCCTATTGTCTGCAAATGTCTCTTCATAGTCTATGCCTTCTTTTTATGAGAAGCCTCATGCTACAAATCTTGCCTTGTATCCCACGATATTTCCATCTACTGCATGATGGAACTACGAACTTGCCTTCATGTATCGATACTGCAACCTAGACATCATTCTTCTTGAACTAGTCTTCCCTTTCTTCTTGGTTACTTCTTCATGGATGGAAGGTTCTGCATCAATGATGTCACTGCATTCATCATATTATTCTTCATCTTGAATTGTCATCACTTGTTCTTCGGAACAAGTCTCATCCTTCTTTGCTTGTAGGCTATTCTATGCATTCTTTTCCATAAGTCAAATGCATTAGTTGTATGGTTAGAAACATTTCATAAGGTATATTCATAATCAAAAATTCTTTTGCATCAAGATATATGATTATGCAACTATTTTAGCCAATGCAACATTCATCCATATCTCACGGAAACTTTCTAGATGCCTTCCATCTCTACTAGGAAAACATTGAGATTGTACACTAATCCAATATGTCAGCAAAGAGGTTTCATTCTAGATAAGTATCAATGGAGAGTTGTATAGCATCATGAGCTACTTACCCATCACATGCATATTAGTAGTATACTATCATTAATGAAAGCATTCTATCATGCATAATACATCAACTGAATATAAAAAAATGCATAACAAAAACAATATCATGAAATGACAACTGAATACTTACCTTTATTTGTTTCATGGGTAGTCTCCTTCTTGAGCCTTTGGCTTCATCATCTTCTTCATTCAAAATAGCATCGTTTCTTATCCAAATGCTAAGATGGATAAGAGGTTCTTCAAGAGTTGAGTTCTTCATATTCCTCATCGATTGAGGGATCTTCTTTGGATGGTAAGAGCTTGATCTTCAATTTCTCCCATATTCTCTTCACTTATTATGATTCAAGCTTCTTATTCTTCCCAGTGTCTGCTAAAGTAATCACTTTGATTTGAGAGACCCTCGTAAAGTATGACTGTATGGTCTATGCATTCTAGATCTTCACATTCTTCAACTGTTTTCTCAAAGTCATATTCTGATATATGTTCTTCCCTTCAAATAGCTTGGTAAAGGAATCAAACATATATTTCAGTGTCTTTAGGGAAGACACTTGTGGTATAAGGTGATTTATGATTGAATCAGCAATGATCTTCTTGGCCTTGACCAAGTTCTTCTGGTGTACGGTTTTTAGCCTCATCTCCCTCTCGAGCTGGAACATCTCTACTTATGTAGGTGTCCAATTAATTTTCTTTAGAGAGATCATATACTTCCATGCTTGGAAGTTGTCAAATTCATCAAGCTTATCATCAATTTGATGTGATATATTACTTTGAAATGAGAACCTCAAATGAAAATAGCAAAAGATTAGATCTTACCAATTTGAGGTGTCTGTCCTGGTTCTGGAGCTGGCTAATCTAGGGTTTATAAAAGAAACCCTAATTTTCAAAACTTGAAATATTTAAGATATGATTGGATAGAAATATATAACTCTTCAAGATGAGCTATCCAATGTACTCATTTTCTGAAAACAGTGGAGGAAAGCTCCCGGAACAGAAAGCCCTAGTTTTCCAATTTCTTTTGCAGAAATTCCTGATACTGTTTCTATGATATATATGAAATTACCACTAGTATATGTATGAAACTTTGGACTGAGATAACCTCACCTATCTCGGTTCCAACACCATAGGTTTCATCAGAATTTATTTCAACAATTGGGACTTATGAGTGTTTTCCCAAGGTGAACTGTTCACCATAGCGAAGTTGTATGGACTTCCACATGTCACTGTTTTATCTTCTGGGTCTGAAAATTGGACCAAAAAACGTATAGTCTCTGACCTTTCAGGAACATCTTCAAAAATTTAATTTGGACATTCGTATCCCGAGATATAGCAATTATACCCAGCTATCCTGTTTGGAGATGAATCCTGGGAGAGGCTGGAACCCTAACTTGGAGGGATCATATCTCCTAGAATATAGCGAATCTGAGGCTGAAATTTGGAAATAGTGTAAATAAGTATTTTATATTCAGAATTTGAAATTTTAAGCTCTCGATCCTTCTCCAATCCTAAGATATAGTGAATTTACCAAAACTTATCAGTTTTAGTATTTAGGGTTTTTCCAGCTCGAGGTCAAACTAGGGTTTGAATTTCCCGAAGTTACACCCAACCAAAAATATCGACCCTGGTATCTAAAATTAGATTTTTATGAGGATATAAATCCTATGCTGGGCTCACTAAAAAATTATTCTTCTATAAAAAACCCTAGCTTCTACAACTGCATAATGTCTTCTTCTTAGGTTAGGTCTGATACCATGTTAGATTTTTATCATTCAAGATATAATTATCTTAGGATCTTATCTAAGAGAATAACATGCATAGCAATAAACAAAAGAGACAAGAGACACAAAGAATTTTCCTCTGGGAAACCATAAACGAGAAAACCCCACAACTTCCTTAGAGATAGAATCAGCACCAAAATTAAAACCCGAAAACATAAAGATGATCTCCCGACAGCAGTAGTCTCTCTCTCTGATCCCATATTCTTCTCTCTCACTCATGCACCCCAGTGAGTGAGTGTGTGTGTGATAAATAGAGAGTCTCACTCTCTATTTATATTCTTTTGTTTAATTAATTCCCACTCCAACATGTCGGCCTCACTTAACAATTACTTACCAGGGCCGACATCTGTAGGAGAGTCTAATAACCCTAGTTCCCCTCAACTGTGGGGAATTTGCCCCTTTGATAAAAAAGGAGGGTTAACCTTAAAACAATGGTGGGGACTATTTCCCCAACTTACAATAGCTCACCTAGGGCTGACTTCTATAGGATAGTCTAATAACCCTTGGTCCCCACAACTGCGGGGACTTTAACCCTTGATCAATCAGAGGGTTACCCATAATGAATTTACATGACTTGTTTATATTATTGAATCTCCCAATCGGAACATCGGGGCATGACATGACTCAATTACATTATAGATACTTCCCAGAATAAACATCAGGGTACAATACATAAGATATACAAGTGAATGCATTCCGAAGTTACAATTACATCAACTCCCCATGTGGTGCGAGCATTTATATTCTCCTATAAATTATGGCATGCATTTACCTAAGAAAAGTTTTACTAATTTCCTCATACTTGGTCATTTTCCTATTTTTCACCAAATTACCATATTTTTCCAAAATGATTGTAATTAATGTTGTCATCAATGACGATCCTATTCATCACAGTCTTCATGTTTTTCTTTATAGAAATTGGTATATAATATACTGCATTGAGAAATATACTTATATCTAATGTATTTGACAAGTTACTATTTGGTATGGTGTAGGTAAGACAACTACTCATCACTACAAGGATTTTTCACTATGAATGAAAATTCAAGGAAGCTTGCTCAGCTTAGAGCGGCATTAGAGGTGAGGGGAGATGGAAAATTTTATTGCCCTTGCTCTAATTGCAGGGGCTTACAAAGAAGAAGAATTTTAATAACGACAAGTGAAAGACGATGATGAAGAAGATGATGATGATGATGATGATGATGATGACGAATATGATGATGATGATGACGAATATGATGATGATGATGATAATGAAAATGATGATGATGATGATGATCATGATCATGATAATGGAGATGCTGATGAATTAGATGACGATGATGTTGATGATGAATATGATGATGAAGATGAAGATTTTGATGATGATGACAACGAATATGATGATGATGATTAAGATGATGATGGTGATAATGAAGATGTTGATGATGAAGATGATGAAGATGATAAGGAATATTACGATGATGAAGAAGATCATGATGATGATGACGATGACGGCGACGATGATGATTATGAAGACGATGATGATGATATTGATGAAGACAAAGAAGACAATGATGATGATGATGATAAGGATGATGATTATCATCATCGTTGTTGTCGTCATCACCATCATCTTCACCGTCTTCATCATGATGATGATGATGATGATGATCATCGTGTTCATCCTTGAAGGGACTTATGTATAGGATCTCACTATAAGCAATGCAACCAATACAAATTATGACAAAATCCTAGTTAAATTAAATTAAATTAAATTAAACTACACTAAATTAAAAACATAGAGTTGTTTAACTATAATTAATTTAAAATGAAACAAAATATAAAATATGCAAATAATAAATAAAAAAATGTATAATTCAAAAACAACCACACACTAGCTCATTAGCATTCAAAAACAACCGCGCGGGATCTTCCCTGGCTCTCGTTTGGGGGTTTTCGATTTCGAAATTTCACTGAAGGATCTGGAACAAGCTATGATGTTTTTTTTACAGGAAGGGTGGGTGAAGGACTTTTCCTATTAGTACATCATCCACTCCCTTCACATGTGAGCCCATGCTTCTAGAACCACATGCCCCACCTCGAGAATGGCAACAATGTTTAGACCTTCGGGTTTGTTTCATTCTATGTTTTTCTTGATTACCTATTGTGTTTTTATTTTATTCATGGTTTTTTTAGTTTTTGTGGATGTGGTGGAGATGAAATGGCTTAAATCTCCTTGCAAGCATGAAGCATGACCTGTCCACGTGAACTTGGGAAATTCAATGTGAGAAATAAAACCAACAATTATCATGGAAAAGGAGGAAGGGAATGTGGAGCTATATGATTGCAGGGTCTGCTCTAAATGGGAAAGATGAAGAGGCTTCTGATTTTACTTTCTTGATGATGCTTCTGATTTGTGCAAACACGGCGACTTATGATCCGAGTAAGCAAGGTCATATCCTCACCATAAAATATGGATTTCAATCATATGATTTTGTGGGTATTTATCTAGTTGGCATGTCTGCAAAATGTGGGTTTGTTTCTATTTTTGTCCATTCCTTTTGGGCATCATGTCAAAATTCCCATGAATTAACAATTCAAAGCTAGACTGTGAATGTTTTTAATAGTATGGTTGTTATTTTTTCTTTGATAATGACAACTTTTTGGAGTTTGAAGCCCGAATGTTTTATAGCAAACTTCTTATGTTTGCTCAAAGTGGTTTTGAGGCTACTGAGTGGAGCTTTGTAGCAATTGTGGAACGCCAGATCTTGTCTTGAGTTGTACATGAATAATTGCTTTGAGTAATTAGTGATACATTGACCCCAGCCATAGCATTATTTGTATAAACTAATGAAATCCTATTACATGCATCAATTCTTGCAAATTCTAAGTGTAGGCAACCGTTGCGATAGAAGAACACGATATTCCCTCTATGGTTTGTCGTTTCTAGTGTCCAAGAGGGCAGAAGCTTCTACTAGGAGGAAAATAAGCAGCAATGAGGGCTACCTTGGAGTGCTTCCTAAGAAGAAAACCCAATCCTGAACCTAAGGAGAACAAATTCATGTTCAAGATTTGCTTCATAATGGTGGAGGATGCAGTTGAAAAGATGTCAGTCGCCTAGTTTGTAAGGAATGATAGGAGAAAAGTTGAGAAATAAATAATACAAAAGGGGTCAAGAAAGATCCACTGAATGTTGCAACAACATTTCATGTACTTACAGTAGTTATCTAGATGTTGAACAAAGCTTAATAGTATTTTCAAATGACATGATTTATCTTTCATAACTTATAGAATACTAAAATTTTGTGATTAAGATTTCTATGCAACTTTGATGATTTCAACTTTACATAACAATTAGAAACCCCTTAGGTCTATAGTTGGACTCTGAATTATTAAAACCATTCCCGCTACCACTACACCTCTAGGTGCCCCACACCCTTCGCAAGACACGGGACACTAGTAAACCCAGGTGGGATTTGATCTCGTGACCTCCAATTTACAACAAGTGACTTCATAACAACTAAACCACCAATGATCCACACCCGTGTGGGCTATTATTTACTGGAAAGTTAACATTTCATAGATAACAAAGATTTATCCAGAGTATTTAGTGACATTTTATTCATATAGTAAGACAACATGACTCTTTCCTCTGTTTTTTGTTTTATATTGTTTGACATGATGGTGGTATTAATAGTGTCCACACATTTCCAGTAAAAACCTATTTATATGTGTATTTAATATATTTATGTCTTACAATTTAAAATTTGGGTGTTGTTTTTGTTTTAATACAATGGTTAAAGCAATCTTGTCAAATACCAACACAAGTTTCCACATCAGTGAGGAAACGGTATTGTAATATAGCATTTAAATGTGAGTTGATATTCTGGTGGAAAATGTGTGCTAGATAGATTGATTGTTGATTTCCTTCGTAGGGCATATGGAATGTGACTCCAGAACCACATATCTTGGTGGAATTACCCCAAGAACACACTTTCCAGACTGCATTAGCTGATTTAATTGTATGCCCATTTTTTATTTCATGGAGTATTTTAATATTTTCCATGCCTAGCAAAATGACCACTTGTGTATAAGTCTAGGAATGGATTATTTATTTAATTTATAAATTTAATTTCCATCCAACACAGTGGTTTTATATTTATTAGGACAACTCTTTGCAAGCAGTATGGGCCAATGGACCTAGCGAAAGGGAACTGATAAGGTAAGGGTTATTGCATTGCCTACATTCTCCCCAGGCATTAATATTTTATATGACTTTCTTGTACTTGACATATAATATAAATTTGTTATTTTCATTTCTAGCCTCTTCATCATGCTTCATATCCAATATTTGTATAGAAACATAAAAATATCATACTTATCTGTCTTTGTTGTGTTCTTGTTGTACCATTCCTTGCTTTTACCTGGGTTTTAAAATTCCTACCTCATTTTTCCATTGCATTCTTAGGAGCAGTGTAGTACGTAGTACTAGTGTTATGTTCACCTATTCTGGAGTGCATCGTGCTCACATTTTGGACAGGTTTTCCCTATGTTTAACTACTAAAGTTGATTGTTTGTAGCTTTCCCTTGGTTACCCACTATCATGAGGCTATTTTGAACTAAGCAGTTCTAATGATAATGGTGCATGGTTTGTCCTCTTTTTGCAGATAAATTGATGAATAAATAGCATCCTTGGAGATTTCAACAGAAGTGCACATAACCTGATAGTCCCAGTCTCTCAGAATACCCTCTCTAAGGAGAATTTTCTCAACATCAATTGCAATTGCCTTTATGGGTGCACTACATATCCTGTTGTTTGGTCACATACAAGCTTGATAGAACCTCCTGGACTTGAATTATTGTAGTTTGAAGCCCGAATGTTCTATAGCAACTTGTTTTTGTTTTCTCATAGTGGTTTTGAGGCTACTAAGCGGAGCTTTGTAGAAATTGTGGAACACCAAAGCTTGTCTTGAGTTGTACATGCATAATTGCTTTGAGTAATTAGTGAGACATCGAACCCAGCCATAGCAGTCTCTGTATAAACTAACAAAAGCCCGTTGCATGCATCAATTCTTGCAAATTCTAAGTGTAGGCAAGCATTGCGATAGAAGAACACAATATTCCCTCTGTGATTTTCCATTTCTTGTTTCCAAGATGGAAGAATCTTCTACCAGAAGAAAAAGAAGCAGCAATGAGGGATACCTTGGAGTGCTTCCTAAGAATAAACCCAAACCTGAACCCGAGGAGAACAAATTCATGTTCAGGGTTTTTCTTCTTAATGGTTTCAACTTAACTTTGCAGTTGGAGGATGCCGTGGAAAATATGTCAGTCGTCGAGTTTGTAAGGGCTATTAGGAGAAAAGCTAAGAAATAAATAATAGAAAAGAGGCCAAGAAAAATCCACTGGGGTCCCCAAGTCTATGTGGAAGATGCAATGGGAGAACGAATAAAGATGGAAACATCATATGCAATAATTCTCATAACAAGCCCATGCTCGTAGCTCTGCAGGTTCATCCCTGAACTTCCTCCCCTAAACTATTTCTTTAGTTTTTTTTATAAGTCAACAAAAATGTATTTATATGTGTGCTACAAAAACATTCCATGAGTTCCTCAAAGTGCATTATGTTAGAATAAATATTTTCATATCTAAATATTATTTGCTGGAAAGTTAACATTCATAGATAACAAAGATTTATCCAGAGTATTTAGTGACATTTTGTTCATATAGTAAGACAATATGACTCTTTCCTCTGTTTTTTGTTTTATATTGTTTGACATGATAGTGTTATTAATAGTGTCCACACATTTCCAGTAAAAACCTATTTATATGTGTATTTAATATATTTCTATCTTAAACTTTAAAATTTGTGTGATGTTTTCGTTTTAATACAATGGTTAAAGAAATCTTGTCGAATACAAACACAAGTTTCCACATCAATGAGGCAACAATATTGTAATATAACATTTAAATACGAGTTGGTATTCTGGTGGAAAATGTGTGATGGATAGATTTATTGTTGACTTCCTTTGCAGGACATGTGGAATGTGACTCCAGAACCACATCTCTTGGTGGAATTACCCCAACACACTTTCCAGACAGCATTAGCTGATTTTTTAATTTTTAATTTTTTGGTTAAGTGCCCTGTGACATTTTGGGTGAACCTTGGTTATATTACAAGTGTATTATGATAGATTTCTTGGTTTGGCATGGGAAGCATTGTTGGGGTTGAAACAGAGGTATATTGCCATTCTATAGCATTTGTCTTGTAGTAAGAATTTTTAGGAATAGTGGTGACATTTCCACCTCGTGGCTCTTGTTTGACAAATATCTAATGTCTAGCTTAGGATTTTCCTATTGAATATTTCTGAAGTGGATCTATTTATTAAGGAGCAGATTGGGTTTGAACCATTCAACCCTATCTACTCTTTAATCACTAAATCCTCCATGAGATCCTCAATTGACCCCATCTACCTAACTTGGATTTGTTAGGCACTAATCACAGTTTTTATGCCATTTTAAATCTTTTTTTTTTTGTAAATAAAAACATCATATTATAAAGACAGAAAGATTACAGGGTGGCCATACACAAAGTTAACAACCCCGGGCTCCAAGATAGACCCTGCAGGGCTGGTCGTGCATCCAGCACTAGTGCCGATCATATACAAATTACAGCCTACTACCTTTTCAGACTCTAAATTTTCTGCAGGACTGGCTATGCAATGTTCATTTGAAAACAAAAAAAATACTCCTACGACAACCTAAAATTTCTTGACCAAGGGGGAATGCAGGCCCGACCTTCCCAACGGGCGATACAATAACCAAAAGCTATATGAGCCGAAAGACCAGGACTGTCAGACATAGCTTTCCAAACCACAAAAGAGGACCAATTCATACTTGAACCAGGAAAGCGTAAAACAGCTGCGTGGGCGACCATCCCCTCGCCATCATCAGTCGAAATTCTGGAATGTCGAAGGCAGGCCGGATCTCAAAGCCTGAATAGGAACTGGAGACGCACCAGAAGGGGTAGTCCCTTCTGCAGGAGAAGAGACCCGTCTTTTCTTTTTGCCACATTGATCGCAGCACTCTCTAGGTCGAGCCTTCTCCTCAGGAGCCTTGCCTGCAGCATAGAAGGAAACACCCAGGCGAGAGGCCAGAATTTCGACCTTCTGATGAATAAGGTGGCACTCCCCGTTGTGAAGCTTCCATGCCTGAACTGGTTCCTCATCCCCGGCGGACTTCGCTTCCCGTTCCATAAAAGAGTGCCCCACAAGCTTCATGTTCACCCAGTATTGCATTAACATGCGGTCATAGGCCGCTGCCAGACCCGCAGTGGAGCCAGGGTCCAGAACCCAATCCGCCACTTCATGCCGGAGCTCGTCTTTGGGCATACTTCACACCGAAATCTAGAGATCCTCAGCAATATCTTCCACCTCGCGGCGAATTTTCAGGGGGATGTTATCCTTAAATATTTCCGCTTCCTCTTGGGCCTGAAGCTGGGCTCGAGTCACCCTACGAGGAGGTTTCACAGCACTTGCCGCCAGCTCGGGGTTCGTACGAGCTTTACCCTTCACCAGTTTCCCTCGCGGTGCCATTGTCGGCTGGAGAAAGAAATACTTGTGAGCACCACGACAATCACGAATCGTGAGCCCTTTCTGGGCCAGAACAGAGAGCCTCTTGGGAAACCAGGAGTAGATAATGGTGGAGAACACTGCAGGGTGCCGATGGTTGGAGGACCAGCCTAGCGGGAAATAAAAAGGAGGCGGAGGCATTATGGATTCATCATCCTTGAACCCACTCATCGTCATTAGCTTGACGCAAAATCATACCTTCGTACCCTTCATCATAGAGGGCAATCTGGATGATAGGATTGCACTGTCAAAACTCCCATCCCTCCTCTCCGCAATCATTTCCTCGCTAACGTTTTGGGGGTTAGAATAAATGATCCAGGACAGCCACCTCCGTCCTCAATAGCTATCCTTATTAATGTTGGCCTTCATCGAGGTGATTGATCGTCGTGGCGTGCTCGCGTCGACTGACATCTGTGCCCTCCACGTCGCAGGGGCGTGTGAGTTGAGTACCACCCTGTTGATCCCGCGCCGCCAACTGTCGGAAGTTATGTATCCATTCTGCACCTTCAAAAGTCTCCAGAGGGCCCCAATGGGTACCCAGCTCCCCTTCGACCCCTGCATTCGCTAGCTGATCTGCCACCTTGTTGGCATCCCGTCGGACATGAGAAAAGGAAACCGCGGGGTGGTTGTGGATCAGGATCCGAAGTTCTACCAGACGGCTGGCCAACCTCCAGCTGGTCGCCACCTGTCCGCTGACTCGACCATAGGATAACCGACGGGCCATCTGGATCAAGATCCGGGAGTCACCTTCGATGATCGCCGGGAAGCTGTTGCTACGCACCAAGCAATGCATGCCTTGGAGCAGCCCCTCGAGGACGGCCGAGTTATTCGAGTCATGACCGATCACCCCCAGAAAGACAAATAGGATCCTGCCACTCGCGTCTCTGCACAGGCCACCAAAACCAGCTGGTCCCGGGTTTCCCCTGGACGCCCCTTCAAAATTGAGCTTGAAGACCATGGGGGGCGGAGGAGACCAGGATTTCGGGCTGTCTGGCTGGTGAGGCTTCAGGCGCGAACGGAGTTCGTCCAATTGAAGTTTATTCAGGCTCCAGAATTCTCCAACTTGGAGTTCGTCTGCTGGTATTAATTTGTCCTCGTCATGCCATTGCATACTTTTAACAGAGGCCAGGAGGTTCACCCGCACTATTTGCCACACCATGTCTGGACTGGAGCTTTTGTCCCAGAAAATTCGACCGTTCCTCTCTTTCCAAATGCACCACATGATCATTCCAGGTAAGGCATTCCAGATGGTCCTGATAATTCTGTTTTTGAACATATTTGGGTTCCACTCGGCTAGCGTTCTAGCCGGCTGGGCACGTCTCCTATCACTTCTTCTGAAACCTTCAGCTCCCTTGTCCCAGATGGCCGCAGCGAACGGGCAGCTATCCAGGAGGTGATTAGTGGTTTCCTTCGCCTGCGAACAAAGATAGCAACGGGATGGGCCATGAATTCCCCTTTTCCTCATATTCTCGCCTGTGAAGATACGGCCTTTAACAGTAAGCCAGGCGAAAGTGGTGACCTTGGGCCATAAGTTGAGCGTCCATATCTTTGCCCATAAGTCCTTTTCCTCGTCGTCATGGCCAATGCGGAGGTTGTAAGCTTCCCTAATATTAAAAGTTCCTTTTTCCAGATATCCCCATCTCAGCACATCATTCCCTTCCATGGGTCTGATACTCCTCCTTCGCGTCTCCTCTTCAAAGGCCTGCCAATCCTCCTCATCAACTCGCTCCGGTTTTCTCGTGAAAGCCCAACACCTTCGCTCCGTCGGGCGTTGATCCTGCCAGAAATGTTGAACCAGGGAACGACCCTCCGACCGCGACCAATCCTGAATAGAGACCCAACAAGGATTGTCAACCAGCCGTGGAAGCTGGTTCCAGGAGTCCTCCCAGAAACGAGCACTCTTGCCATCCCTGATCTCCCAAAAGCTATGTCTTTGAATTATTTGTCTTCCAGCCCTCGCTTTATTCCAAATAGGAGATCCCTGTTGCTCTTCATTGAAGCAGATCAGTTGAGGTTGGGGCCTGTCATGACCATATCTAGAGGTCCACAGCCGAGCCCAAGGCTCAGCTGCATGCGAAACCCAACGCCACCAAACTTTCGCCCGCTGGACTTCTGCCATGATTTCCGGATCCTGCAAGCTTAGGCCCCCTGCCATTTTTGGCTTACAGACGTTGTCCCAGCTGACCAGAGCAAATTTAGCTTTTTCCTCTCGACCTCCCCACAGGAAGATACGTTGGATGCGTCTAATCTCTCGCAGGATTGATTTCGGCGCTGACAGGATCGAGAACAAGTAGGTAGGCATAGCTTGAAGGACCGCTTTAATAAGGATCAACCTGCTGGATAGGTTCAAGGGCCTTAGGGTCCAATGGGAGAGTTTTTGTTTCATTCTGTCCAGGAGCTCCAGCCAGGATATCTGCTTCAATTTGCATGGACTCAGGGGCACCCCTAGATATTTGGAAGGGAACGATCCCTTCGAAAAACCTAGAATACGGAGAATGTTCCTCTGAGTGGGGAGAGTACTGTTGAGAAAAAAAACCTGGGATTTAGCCTGGTTGACAGCAAGGCCTGAAGCTTTGGAAAATAGGTTTAGACATTCTTTGAAGCTTTGTGCTTCTTGGACTGAAGGGTGCCCCATGAGCATAGTGTCATCAACGAATTGATGGTGGGTTTGAGCCTCCAGAGACTCCGTCAAGCGAATGCCTCGAAGCTCACCACCCTCCACCCTGGACTGGAGAAGGCGGATCAGACCTTCTGCCATGAGAATAAAGAGAAAGGGGGATAGGGGGTCCCCCTGCCTAATTCCACTAGACGATTGAAAAGTGCCTGTCGGGGAGCCATTCAGGAGAATGCTAAAGAAGGGGGTAGTGACAAGTCCCATAACCCAATCCACCCACTCCTGGCAAAACCCATGAGCCTCCAACATGCTGCGGATGAAAGCCCAATTGAGTTTATCATAGGCTTTTGAGATGTCCAGTTTGATCAACATACCAGGAATTATCGAGTTCTTCAGGGAGTGCAGAACTTCCTGCACCAGGATGACCCCGTCCAGGATTTGGCGCCCCTCAACAAAACCCGACTGCTCCGGGCTGATCAAGGATGGAAGGAGCGGCTTCAGACGATTGGAAATGACTTTAGAGATTATTTTGTAGATTACATTGCATAATTCTATCGGTCGGAATTTATCTGGACGATTTGCCCCTGCCTCTTTGGGGATGAGCGAAAGGAAAGTGGCATTGAAAGCTCGCAGCACTCCCTTCTTGGTCCTAGATTCTTCCACAATTTCAACCACCTCATACTTAACCATATCCCAGAAGTAGTGAAACAAGTTAGAGGTGAAACCATCCGGCCCTGGCGCCTTGCCCAGGGCCATTTGATTGACTGCCTCTTCTACTTCCTGCATTGACACTGGTGAGACCAACATCTCATTGTCGTCGCGAGTGACCGAGTTAGGGATAAGCCGCGATATCTGGTCAATCTCACGGTTCCTATTATGATGATATTCATTCAGGATCTCAGCAAAGTAGTGATTGAGTTCCTCCCCTATCTCTTGGCGCGTTTCAATTCGACCTCCCTCCATCTTCTTAAGCTTCACAATCCTTGAAGAGTATCGATCCTGAATGACCGAGTTGTGGAAGAACTTGGTGTTTCTCTCTCCCTCCTGCAGCCATTTCACTTTGGATTTCTGTCTCCAGTATATGCCCTCTTGTTTTTCCCGAGCCTCGAGCTGTCCCCATAACTCCTTTTCCTCTTTCTGCATGTCCGCATCCCATTCGTCATTCATTCCTTTCTGGCTTAGTTGCTCCAAGTCAGCAATCAGTCTTTTCTTGTCCTCAAAAATGTTACCAAACTCCTCCTTATTCCAGGTACGGATTTTGGATTTTAGAGCCTTAAGCTTCTGTTGGAACCGATACATAGCTGTTCCTGCCGGGGGGACCAGCTCCTGCCACCATTGCTGCACCAAATTTTTGAAGTCCTTGTGCTCCATCCAGAATTGTTCAAACCTGAAGGGTTTCCCCAGAGCAGAGCTACTCCAATCCCACCGAAGGCATATGGGCCAGTGGTCTGAACCAGCCGCTGGGAGTACCTCGGCCAAGATTTGCCCCGTGTCTCGGAGAAGGGACTCAGAGACCAAAAACCTATCCAGGCGGGAGGCCACCAGATGAGCCCCCCCCCTCTTGTTATTCCACGTAAACCAGCCGGTGCTAGTTTCCATGTCCACAAACGAGCTGCCTGCCTGGAAGGCCCCAAAGGCCTCCTGAAATTTGTCCAAGGCCCGACGGCCCCCCTTTTTTTCCCCTAGGTTAGAAATGAGATTAAAATCTCCTCCTATTATCCAGCGCCCCCCGCCCCCTTGGCGGTTGGTCCATTCCAAAAAGTCGAGGAATGCCTGCTTCTCAGCAAAGTTGCTCGGGCCATAGGTGTTCACTAGGGTGCCCTTCGCTCCTGTGATAAGGTGCTGGAAGTCTGTAGTAAGGGAGAACTTGTTGGCTCTCCAGTTGGAGAGATCGATTACCTGAGGGGTCCATAGGATTGCGATGCCCCCCGATTGACCCACTGCATCTAGGGCTATCACCCTACTTCCTTTCCATATTTTACTGCTAATCTTGTCCATACTTTCAGAGCTACATTTCGTTTCCTGCAGAAAAAGAATGTCGAGATTTTCCTGCTTGATTTTCCTATCTAGGGCTTTCCACTTCCTAGGGTTGCCACAACCCCTTATATTCCAAGAGAGGACTTTCATTGGGCAGCTTTGGAGACTTCAGAGAAGGCCGCCCTGATCGTCGGATACTGGCCTGATTCAATTAGTTTTATTCCCACCTCCGCGATGCGCTGTTTGTTCGATTTCCTTCCTCTGCGTTATTCCTCCTCTGGGGGTTTTCGTTATGCCCAGTTTGGGGATCTGGGTCAATTCCAAGGTTTGGATGAGCCCTCGCCTTGATGATAGCCGCATGCAGGAGTTCAATCTGCCTTCTGGACACGTAGCCCTTTCCTTTCTTTCCACATTCTTCTTCAATGGCATCCAGATCTAAATCCCCTAATTCCATTTCTTCATCTGCGTCGTCCTCTACTATCTCCATTTGCTAGGCTTCAGCCTCCTCCCTTACCGTGGGGGTTTCAGTGGGTCTGTCAACCCTTTCTTTCTCCTGGGGTATGCCCTCCTCCTCCATGCCTTCAAGGGTCTCAAAAGCATTCTTGGACCGAATATCCTTTTGAGGAACGTCTTTCTTAGGATTTGCCTGCCCATGAGCCCTGTTCCTCTTACGGCTCTTAACCTGGGTAAAACCATCCTGCGTCGTTCCTGCTTTAACCGGTTTAGGGTCTGGGGCAGCTGTCCTAGACTCCATTTGCGGACAGTTCCTCCCTAGATGGCCATACACATGACAGTGACGACACCTAAAAGGAATCTGCTCATAGTCGATGGGTTGGAGCCAATCTTCATCGTCGCAGCTTAGATTTATGGCTTCTGGCAGGTCCTTGGAGAGATCCAGATAAATGCAGATCCTGGCGAAGGATGTATATCGTTGGGCCTTCGTCTGTTCTAATACTTTGATGAATTCCCCTAGGGCATTCCCGATATCCCTCAGGATGTCCAGGTCCCAGTATTCCCCAGGCAGAGAGAAAAGTCGGATCCAGACTGGGGCCACCGTCAGGTCTTCTGTCTCTAGGTTAAAACGTTCCTTCCATGGGAGGAGATACAGACCTGCTGAGAAGAAGAAATAGGGCCCTCCCTCCAGAATGTGGTCCCTATCCTTTTGGTTGAAAAAAATGATCGTGAAGAAGCCCTTGGAGCCCAGTTGCAGATCGTAGTGACCCTTGGGGTTCCACACGCTGCTGATCCACTTAATCAGATCCTTCTCCTTGGGCCATACCCCTACAAATTTGCCTATCAGGGCTTTCTCCTTCCATATCTCAATCGTGCCCCGGACCTTCTTAGAGCTAATCTGAACTGAGGGGATGATGGGGGCTTTTGGCAGACAGCCACCCACCCCCTGCCGGCGTCCTTCTGGCCGATGCGCCGGCTGAACCTTTCCTCCTGAAGCCGCTCCCTCTGGCCTTCCCGGCCCAGAGGAGCCTGCCTCCATCTGCCCGACTCTCTTGAGGGCCAGCCACTCAAGGAGGTGAACTTCTTCCACGGCCAAAGGCCTCGCAGGGAGAGGCGCGTTGATCGCCTGCGCAACAAAAACCCTACGGACTCCGCAACTTCCTTCTTCGATCACTCCCTCTTATGCAATTTTAAATCTTAATTCATCTTTCATTTTCTATTTTATAAGATCTGAAAATTTCTGTCATTTACATGTATTAAACTCATCCCAAAAACATCAAATCACATGGTAGCTTTGCCCCAATTTGTGGTTGGGAATTACCTTCTAGAAATATACTCTGTAACACTGATTAAATCTGGTCTAAAACAGAATTAAAAGGTTGATTTGCAGGCTTGAAAACTTCAGATTAATAAGTGAAATTCCTAGATCTTCCTTAGTTTTAGTCTCATGTGTACCTTATTTCAAATCTAACTAAAGGTTAAAATATTCAGCTGTCACAAATTTTGGTTGCTGGTTGGAAAAGACATATCATTTGCAAGTTTGTAGCAGCATTTAATTTATTAATTCATATCTCAAATTTGAGGATATTTTCACATATACACTAATAAATTCTCAAACCCTGATTGTTCACTACTAAAATCCCTTGTAGCATCAACTAGTCCATTGATCATATCAATCCATATAACATTTTCTTCTAGAACTAATCATGTAATTGCAAATAATGCATCTTAATAGAAGCTAGATCCTAGAACCTACTGCCTTTACAAGACAGATATGGTGTTAAAACTTTCCATTATAGATAGCATTGTAATACCTGCAACATCTATGATATAGCCCACTTGAATGGTGGTAGAGCGACTTATTGTAATTTACAGTTTTTGTTATTTTATGCTTGGTTTGACAAGCAAATCCATAGATACACTTCAAGAATCAGTAGTCGATAAATCAATACCTTGGATAACTTATCCCTTTCAATTATTTCTAGTGGCATGATTATATGCCTAGAGTAAATTTTGTAAGCACTTATTCAAAACATAGCATCTATTGTATATTGGTCTAATGTACACATTTCCATGTCGATTTCTAATTACTTGCAATATTTCCATACTTATTCATCACAGCCAAATAGGGTCCTTACAGAATGGTCTTATTCACACCCTATGTATATATCAAAATTGTATGGTTTCATCTCGGTCCAATGTGCATCCTATGAACTTCCAAAGTTTTTATCAGGAAGACAGAAAGGTGATAGAAAAGAAAAATAACATAAAGAAACTCCACGAGACTGCACATCAATCACAAGCACTTATTAAAGATCCCAAAATGTGGAAAGGAAGGTGCCTTTCCACGGTTTTTAATTTTTTTTTGAAACCTCCAGCTTTCATCTCAATATCGATGAACTTTTGTCCCAGGTATTTGGAAAAACCATCGAAACCCCAGGTGTCTTTCCGCGAATACCATCGCTATAGCGACGCGGTTTTGTGGAACAATTACCGTTCAACTTGCAGATTTCGTCGATAGAGATTGGTTTTCCACAGTTTTGTGTGGAAAAAGTTTCTGTCGAAATTCCAAAATTCATCGATAGAGAGACAATAGTTCATCGCAACTGTTCCATAGTTTGGCGTGGAATCAAAATTCTGCCTAGCAGTTTTTGGCCATATTTCATCGTTATAGGGACAAACCTTTTGTCGATAGAGTGACGAAACGTAGAAAATGAATTAAAAAAATCAATTTCAAGGCCACCATATAGAAGACACGTAGCGGCCATATTTCATCACTATATAGACGGCTGATAAAGTGCATCGTTAGATTGACAAAATAAGTGCCACGGAACATCAAGACCGTTATCGTCGTAATTGAGACGACAAAACATGGAAATAGAAACGAAAGACCGTCACAAATTTGCTCGTATGTATTATTTTTTAGTCACGTGTTATTGATGTAAATTCTAAGTCATTCAATAATTTACTAGTAAGATTAACTACAAATGTGTGGCATAATAACAATTTTGAAGAGTAAACAATGGGCATTTAAATAACCCAAGGAAATGATGTCATTTTTTTTTCGTGCTCACATTTTCATCTCTCTAAAGGTACTAAAAATACTTTTCTCCTTCATATATAATTTTTAATTTTAAAAAACTACAATTATGTTATATGACTCTGAATTTAACACTACTTTTTATCTTAATTGTTCTGTTCTATTCCGCCCTGGGCTCTGGGATTTAAATATTTGTCCCGAATATCTATATCGTAGGTATATCGTAACCCTGAGAATTCAATTTGAGTGGACACAACTCACCTAAGTTCAGCTCATCAACTGAATTACATGCATTATTGCTCTCCCTGGTTCAATGCAAAATTAATACTATGACAATCATGCATGCAATTCAGTTTATGAGATGAACTTAAGTAAGTTGTGTCCACTCGACCCAGATTCCTAGGACTACGATTTACCTACGATATAGATCCTCTGGCAAGATATTTAAATCCCAGAGCCCAGGGAGGAATAGAACATGACGATTAAGATAAAAATTAGTGTTTTCAAAGTCATATCACATCATTTTAGTTTTTTAAAATTAAAAATTATATATGAAGGAGCAAAGTATTTTCAGTATTTAAAACCTTTCACTACATTTATGTACTACATTGAATACACATTAGATATATTGCTGATAGGAATCAAATGATGTTGAAATTCTTTTCCAACCATTGATGACATAAACAAGCTAGATGTTGAATTCTAATGAAAACACATCATGATACTACTTGAGTATAAGCATAAAAAAAATTAAATGCACATAGTTCACGGACTCTAAAATTATTGTTAAAGCCTCGAAATGAATCCCTAGCTTCACCGGTTTCACAACTATTGGTTAAAGTTTTGAGTTATCATGCTAGGACGCTTTGAAGGGTTTATTGTATCTATGTCATGGTCTTCTTCCTCATTATCATGCCTTTTGGTTAGACAATAAAGAGGGTAGTCTGCTACATCGAAATGGAAAATGGTTTCGACATAGAGATATACGCATTAGATGTTTTCATTAAATAACTGAAATTACTACATGTGACTGTCAATTCATTGAATCGTGGACTGGTACAAAACACAACAAATTTTAGAGCCATGAGCCCTTAATTACTCACACTTAGAACTTTCTCAAATCTAGCCATTAATAAACTTCTTTTGGTATTTTGGTTCATTTTTTTTGAGTGTTTGATGGTAACTTGATAGAGGTTTTAACGGAAGCTCGATCGAGGGTTTATCAAACCCTCGATCGAGATTCCGTTAAAACCTCGATCGAGGAATTTAAATACCTCAATCGAGCTCTAGAACTTGATCGAGGGCCTAAAAAAAGAGATTTAGCCCTCTTACAGGAAAATCAATGTTTCTTTGTGTCTTCTAGGGGTGTAAACCCTACCATTCATGGCACACAACAGAGCAGAGTTCATAGCGATAGATTCATCACCGAATCCTCTATCCATTGAGATATTATGCATGCATTTTGGCATTCATATGTTTTTTTTTAATTAGTCTAAAACTTACACATAGAAAACCAAACAACAACTTCGAAGCAGGTCAAAGAAAAATACGCAAGGGAAAATATACACATCCAAAAATTTCTCAAAAATACACAGCCCACACGTCGACGTGTCCTCTTCAAAAGGGTATCTTTGGTTTTTCAATTTTTCAAAACAGTGAAAAAAAATCTAGGATGGACATACATGTGTATAAATGATGCTGAAATGAAATGTGGTCACTTTCGAAAAATAATAAATAATTGTATATTGTGAAATAAATTAACAAAAAAATATGTAAACCACAGTGCATTTTGTGTAGATCATGCTCACACACACACACACATATATTAAATTATTAATGTAAGATTGAATTATTGGGGTTGGACACAAGCCACTTGTTAACTTCTTCAAATTTTTAAGGTCATGCAGTTCATTAAATGCAAAATTTCACACGTTAAATGACATCAGATTATTTTTAAAAAAAATCATTGGGAAGCCAACACAATATTCTACAAAAAAAAATTTAACTGCAAGTCGAAATTCACATGGCATATATGTGTTTCGAGGGATTCTATCTAGCACAAGTAAAAAATGAGGTTTTCATCGCCAAATTTGGCCAAAAAGTGTTACCCACCTTCATGGAATCACCCTGGTCTTTGTCATATTGTAATTGAGTAGTAGTTGTACTACTATGAATTTAGTTACTCTTGAACAAACATAGATAGTATAAACCCTAATGGACTGTATAAAAATTTCTAATGGATTAAATAGTTGTAGCACGAAAAGTTAAATGCTTACTATTTTCCAAAAAAATTATTATTGAATAACTAGATATGATCAATGTTAAAAAAAAGTTTAGTTATTCTTGCATAAACATAGATAATATAAACCCTAATAGATTGTATAAAAGTTATAACAAATTAAATAGTTGTAACATGAAAACTTAAATTCCTAGTAATTACAAGAAGTTTATTATTGAATAACTAGATATGATGATGTAAAAAAAAATGGAGGGATACACTTCAGTAGTATTATTACACAACCAGTAACCAAGTAGGGAAAATAAAATAGTACCCTTCATATTTATAATAAGAACATAATACAATCATTTGTAATCAAATATGTATGCCATGAATCGATAGTTTCAAGAAGATATTTCTATAATATTGATTTTTTTGTTTAAATATAAACAATAAATGTTTAGCTATAACTCAAATAATAAGGCTTGTAAGAGAAAAATAGAGAAATATTATTTTTCTAAAGTTACATAGAAGGTGACGAAACGAAAATATAATAACAACTACATGCATCTTAATCCCTTTCCTATAAAATATTTTTAAAAAAAAGAAAAATCATAAATATGATTCAAATGATACTAAATTTAAATCAAATGAAATACAATGTGTAACAAATAACTTTATACCTTCCAAGCATTATAACCTTATAATGTGTTCCACGCATTATAACCTTGCGATAATAAATTGACTTAGGATTTGGCATGAGGCATGGAAGGTATCGGTAAGGTTTTTCGGAAACTACACGCTTTTAACACCATGCAGATGATTTTAATACTGCACTTTTTGGTTTGACCCGTGGCATGTGAGTTGACAGCGCAACCAAGGTGGTTGATTGTTTTTGTTGCAGAGAAATGAATGCAATTTAGACCTAAGATTTTGTGGATGAAATTATAGCCCTCCATGTGTTCATACGGTCGAGAGTCATTGGATGAATTTTTTTTGTTTGGTTGCGAATTGGAAATGTGTGACATAGTATCCAATGCTCTATGGTAATTTTAAAGTTTTTTTTTGTGGTGGTTGTTGGCTTCTAAATTTAGGAATAATTTCTCCAGTGATATTTTGTTTACCCTCCTTCATGTTAATTCCAAAGCTCCTTCAATGAAATTGAACTCAAAATGTTTATTTGTTTTGAATGTGGGTCATGGCATTGTTGCAAAATGGATATATATTTGTTCCTCTATCCAGGTATGTGTTATTGCCTCTTTATCATCCACAGGGTCTGGTATATAACTACCTCTATGAAAGGGTTTGAAACTGGAAAAAAGCTTCACTGCTTCTTAAGATTCATTCAAAGATTTAAGTCATATGCATTGATTTTTTTGTGTGTAAAAGAATCCTAGGTTAAAACTCTATGATAAATGTTAAAGCCTAGATGGAATTTTCTTAAATATGTGAACTTAATATTTGCGATTTCAATGTTACTGTAAATTTTTTATATGGAAGGATTTCTCGCCATCTCGACTTAGTTATATTTGATAACATATACAGTTTCAAGTTTGAAGCATTTTTAGTTGATGATTATTGTTTGAATCGCAACTTCATTGTCTATCTTGCTAGCGACTGATTTAACTTTTAATCCAAAAGATTGGACTCTCGTTGTTCATTGTTACTGTGTATGCAGAAATTTGATTTATCTTGTCATTTCATTTTATAGTGTATTCAAATTGTTTACAATTTGTTAACATTGTTATATTTATAAATATTTATTTATGGCCTTAACAACATAATCATTATTTAGCGGTTGACTTGATAATCTTTGTAAAAAAGAAAAGAAGCCTCTCGAGTGTATTGCTACTTCTATACATTGCTAATAAATACTACGATTTACCACTCATAGATGCTTATTTAAGTTATTATTGCTATGATATGGGTTTTTCTAGCATGATAATGATTATGTATAAAAATATATTTTCAATTGTTATTTACTTTGTGCATAAATATAAAAAGATGATAAAACAAAAAATTAAGTATTTACTTATTGTATAAATTTATGCATGTAAACAGTATTAAGAAGCTAGTATGTTAATAATCATTTCCATAAATATAACTAACAAGACTAAAACATGGGATTAATAGAATGGAACCTGTCACCATTGATGGGAAAATCAAAACTGAAGGTTGTCGTTCGTCCCAACCAATATTCCAGAACATCCAAGTTACCTACTCTGCAACCACCCCTGAGCCTGTTTGTTGAACCACAAGGACAAAGATTGGTCATAATGCTTAGTTTGTATAAGTTGGTTATCTCTCCCCTCCATCACAAACCTCCTACTTATTCGATGGCCTCAATACTTATAGTATTTTTCCTAGGACTTGGTCATTTATGAGCCACCTACTCATTATTACTCCATAATGAGTCTTGACCTGATTTTAGAGAGGATGCCTCTTGCATCACTTGAGCTTTCATCCAGCATTTTTTCCACTTGGGATCTTATTTTGACACTTTTCATTCCTCCTTGTCGGTTAGCAAACACTCTTCAATGGCTACTTTAGTTTTGATTCTCTCAGTTTTTAATTATTAAACCAGCCTAGATCCAAATTCGAGGCTCTATCAAGCACCGAGAGAGATCAAATCCTTGAGGTGCAAACCTTTTCTTAGGTATTGCACCAAGGAGCTATCAGCTTTTGTGTGTCCTATATATAGCCATTAATTTGATTCAAACCAAAAGACACATATTTTTATTATTAATATTTAATATTATTTATGGCCAACATATAATATATATTTTTTATTTTGTTAGGAACAAACATTAAAACATATCCCCCATACATGGTTTTAAAACCATTTGAAAGGCCCTCCTAAACCATGTACAATAAAAACATGGGTTTCTTAAGAGGCCCAAGGCCCTAATAAAACCATGGGTTGTTTACAAGGTATTGCACTCAAGGAGGTTTGCACCTCGGAAGATTTGAACCCTCTGGGTGCTTGATAGAGCCTAGAATTTCGATCTAGACTGGTTTAAACATTTTCAAATTATGTTATCAAAATTTAATTATATAATTTTCTGATAAATTGCAATTTTTATTATTTAAATAACTTTTCCAATATTTAAATAAAATGTAACTTATTAAATATCTATATTGCATCTAAATTGTGCCATACTAACAATTAAAATTCAAAATTCCATGTCAAATTAATAAAATATAATCTTAAAAAGATTTAAAACATATCATATTTAAACTACTAAATGTTTACTTTAATTTAAATTAAAATTTAAAAAATGTTTTTTTTCAATATAAATGGTTTTTGAAAATTTTCCCAAAAAAGTGTTCGAACTTCCATTTCGAATTTAAGATTTAATGCGCATAATGTTTATTATTTTTTATTTTGATAAGGCTTTTTGAACCATAAGTTCAATGTGCATAGTTTTTTTTTTTTTGGTAATATCTTGGATCCGATCTTCCAAATTTTGAGTGGCGTTGTCTTCAATAACCACCGGTATTTCCATAAATTTCCATAAATTTCCTTAAATTTCCATAATATTTCCATAAATTTCCTGCAAATATACATCTCTATCATAAATTACTATCTTGGGTACACCACGCAATCTAAAAACTTCCTTCATAAAAATATCAGCAATATTAATAGCTTCGTAAGTAAAGTTAATAGAAATAAAGTGGGTTGCTTTACTAAGCTTATCCACCAAGACGATAATCGAGCCTTTTTTTTTTAGCATTTTTAGGCAATCCTATTATAAAATCCATATTGATAATCTCCCATTTCCATTACGGAATAGGGAAGGCTGCCACAATCCGGCTGGATGTCGATGTTCAAATTTTACTTTCTCACTTTCAATACATCTAGCTAAGTATTCTACAACTTCATTTTTCATGTTAGGACAAAAGAAGTATTTTCTTATCATGGTAATCATTTTCTGATATACGGGATACCTCGAATACGGTCTTTTATGTAATTCATTCATAACGATTAGTTTAATTTCTTTCGAGTTAGGTATATATACAGTCTTCTTTTATGTAATAACAATCCCTTTTTAATTAAACTGAATTCTGATTTTACATGATTTACTTTATTTTATATTGTCTTCTCTTTTAATTTTTTATAATATTTATTAAAAACTTTGTTGTGTTTCAAATTTGATCCTCTAAATCTATCTCATATCTTCTACTTGTAGTTACATATAACATATTTAAATGACGACTTAAAGTGTCCACTACTTTATTTCCTTTTCCTTTAATATGTTTTATCTCAAAGCCATATTCACTTAAAAATAATAGCCACCTAGCATGTCTAGCATTAAGGTTTTGTTGATTGAATAAATATTTTAAACTAATATTATCAGACATTAAAAAAAATATTCTTCTTATAAAATATTGTCACCACATCTTAAGTGCATGAATGATAGTAGCTTGTTCTAGATCATGTGTAGCGTAATTATTTTCATGTTCTTTAAGCTTTCTAGATTCATAAGTTATAACATAATTTTCCTGAATTAATACTCCTTCTAAGCGTTAATTGCATGCATCCGTACATATGACAAAATATTTGTATGGATCAACAATTTTTAGGATAGGAGCTGTTGTTAATAAGTGTTTTAATTTATTAAAAATTTATTCTCATTTCTCATTCCAATTGAATTTCTTACCTTTGTTATGTAATGAGGTTATAAGATATGAAATTTTAGAAAACCCTTCAATGAATTTACGATAATTTAACTAGTAATCCCCATAAAATATCTTATATAAGTTATGTCTTTTGGAACATGTCATTCTTTGGTAGCTTTAATTTTGTCAGGATCTACTTATATTCCTTCTTTAGACACCACATGTCCTAAATATTGTATTTTATCTTTAAAGAAGTCACATTTTCTAAATTTGGAAAATAATTGGTGTTCTCTTAACACTTGTAAAAGTATTTTTAAGTGTTCCTCATGTTCATGTTTACTCTTAGAATAGATTAATATGTCGTCGATAAAGACAACTACAAATTTATCTAGGTACTTACTTAATATGTTTTTCATTAAACACATAAAGGTTGCCAGTGCATTTGTCAACCCAAAGAGAATTACGACAAATTCATAATGACTGTGTCTGGTTCTAAGAGTTGTTTTAATGATATCTCCATCTTCAATCCATACGTGCTAATATCCGGATATTAATTCTATTTTAGAAAACATTGTTTCTCCTCGAAAATGATCAAATAGGTCGTCAATACGAGGTAGGGGATATCTGTTTTTAATTATCATTTTATTTGGTTGTTTATAATCTATACATAACCGTAGAGTATCATCCTTTTTATTTACGAACAATATCAGTGCTCCCCATTGGAAAACACTTGGTCATATGTACTTTTTATCAATCAATTCTTGTATTTGTGATTTTAACTCATGTCATCCAATTTAACTTGATTAGTTTTATCCCTATCATCTATTATGTGAATTTCAAATACCTTGCAACCATTACAGACGGATATTTTCATTTGTAAAGTAGAAATTCTCTTAAAGTGATTTTCTTTGGAATTCCTTTTACAACAATAGTATTACATTCTTCATCTAAGCATGAAATTGTTTTATCATAACAATTTAAATTCACAATATGCCTCTCCAACCAATCCATTTCTATCAACATATCATCATATCCTAAGTATAGAATATTCAAATTAGTTCGCGTCTTAAAACCATTAATATTAAATTCACAATATTTCACAAAACTAGTTACTTTTCATTTTATCCCGTAGCAAGTTGAGCTAACCAACAATTTTCAAATTTATTTTGTTGTAGATTTCATAACTCTACAATTATTAGTGAAATATAACTTAAATTTGCACCTGGATCAATCAATATAGATATTGGTTTATCTTTTAACATATTATCTATTTCTACCATCGATGTTTGATGATCTGCTTGTATGTTCTCCAAAACTATGTTGATTCTGGGTATACTCCTTGTTATATCTCCCACAGTAGTATCTTCTTGAATTGTATGCACATTGTTAATATTTTTCCTTCTTACGGGACAATATTTAAACTAATGCGGTTCATCGCATTCCCAACATTTTAATGGATCCCCTTGTGTAGTATTTTTATTATAAGCAGTGGATACTTCTCTTTCTTTCATTGTTGTAGGATTATATTGTTTATCAATTCTAAAATTACTTCTCTGGTAACCTCGATAATTATTTCCATAATTTTTATAAAATTTTGTATCTTTCTTTTTTCTGTTCAAAATTTTCTAGTCTTTTATTTTTCCAATTAGGTATATTTTCTCTTTTGTTTTTATTTTGTCATAGCATAATTTTTCTTTTTCTCATATCCTCTTCCAGGTTTTTTGGATTATCATATTCAATTCTCTGTTTAAACATAAGAGACAAGCATCTAAGAAAACACTGAATTTTTTTATTTTCATCAATAATAAATGGTACATAACGTGATAAACTGAGAAACTTATTGCATAATTCTTTCATCGTCATTGCACGCAATACCAACTCATAAAATTATTTATCATTTTCCTCATAATATTTTTCTGATAAATATTTTATTTTAAAGTATTTCTTAAAAAATTTCCATGTTACATAATGTTCTGACCTTTTTGATGTCTTGACACCAAATATTAGCTTTCCCAGTTAAATTGTAAGTTGCCATATTTGCTTTTAATTTATCTAAATAATTATCGATCTGAAAATACTTTCTCATTCCTGAAAGGCAATCCTCTGCTTCTTCTTCTTTTTCAATTTCTCTATTGAACACAGGAGGCTTAATCTTTTTAAATTCACTATTAATTTCTTCAGATGGCTTATGGTTCTTTTTCGAGTCGTTACTATCGTTGCTTTCACTAGAATCTTTATATTTTCCTTTACCCCGTTTAGCTGATTCTTCACTTGAAGATTCGGTATCATTATTAGAAAATTTTAATTTTCTTACCTTATGTTTATAAGGTGCAGTCCTTACTATTTCTAACTTAGGTCCCTTATTCTTTTTTTCTTCATGATCATGTATTTTAGTTAATAGAACATTGTCTAGTTCTTCTTGTGCTTTTAAGATGTGTTCATTATCTTCTTTAACAATTTTCATTTCTTCTTTTAAATATTTTAATGTTTGTAGGAGTTCAGATTCATTATCGTTCCTACGTTCATTTAAATTTACTCATATATAAACATATCTAATATACTCTTCTTCTGTGTTTTCTATCTCTTTAGAACGGGATTCTCCTTTGGCAGACATTTCAACTTCTGTCATTTTTCCTGTAAAATCAACGTTATTTTTCTCTTCCTATTTATAAAGAGAATCAAATTGTAACACAAGTTGGTTTTCTAGTTTACTTCTGTTTAAGTGTTGATCCTTTTGAGGCTAAGTGTTGTAACCATGCTCTGATACCATTATGTCACAACCCCAAAAATACCACAATAAAAATTTGCATTCTTTTGTCGTTATATATATATATATATATATATATATATATATATATATATATAACCTTATCTTCAAAAGTATAACCACATATCATTTTAGCTTCCATACGTGCTTTCTATTTGTTTATTCTAACCTATAGTGTAACATGCATGTTGGAAGGGTACATGGTTACCTCTCACGGTCCTTAATAGAGCAAGGTAAAATACGCTTGCTTCCACTAGAGGTCCCCTAGAATTTTTATTGAGAGTAAAAGATTATTGTTAAATTAAGTCCATGCTCTGATACCATTATGTCACAACCCCAAAAATACCACAATAAAAAATTGTATTCTTTTTTTCGTTATACACACACACACACACACACATATATATATATAACCTTATCTTCAAAAGTCTAACCACATAATCATTTTAGCTTTCATACTTGCTTTCTATTTTTTTATTCTAACCTATAGTGTAAAATGTGTGTTGGCAGGGTACATGCTTACCTCTCGGGGTCCTTAATAGAGCAAGGTAAAATACTCTTGCTTCCACTAGAGGTTCCCTAGCAGTTTTATTGAGAGTTAAAGACTATTGTTAAATTAAATCTTTAAGCCTAGGGCCTAAGGATTAAACCTTAGCCCTAAGCTTGGGTCATAGCATTAAAATAGTATGAAAACGTTTAAGCATGAAAAGATGTTTATTTGATAAGGGTTTTTTGGAAGTTTAACCCTTTTAGTCTTGTTATCATTTATGACGATCTTAACTTTACTAAGGATTTTGGTTCCTTGATATAGTTTGGTTAAGGTTTAAATGCCAGTCCATACGATGTATAAACTAAGTGTTCCAAGCATTATAACCTTGTGATAATAAATTTACTTAGGAGTTGGCATGAGCCATGGAGGGCCCGATGTAAGGTTTTTGGGAAACTACACATTTTTAACACCATGCAGATGATTTTAATACCACACATTCTGGCTTGACCCGTGGCATGCTAGTTGACAGTGCAACCAAGTTGGTTGATTGCTTTTCTTGTAGAGCAATAACCACAATTTAGACCTTGGATTTTGTGGATTAAATTATGCCCCTCCATGTGTTCATACACTTACTCTGAGTTGTTGGATGTTTTTTTCTTGGTTTGGTTGTGAATTGGAAATGTGTGACATTCACCCTGTAAGGTTGTTCATTGTTATTTGTCATTGGTAATTTTCTTTGCACATAGTTGGATGAACGGTTTCTATCTCTGTGAACTATGTTTACATTACAATTAAAAAGAGCCATGATGCTCATATGAGATCTGAAATTGCGAAAGTAGAGTTTTGAACAAGGATGAAGTATTTTTTAAAGAGTTGGGCCTACATTTCATTATTTGGTTCCATCATTTCTTAGATATTTTCATGCTTTCTCTTTGAGGAAGGTTCAGATTTGATGTTGCTTAGTGTGTCTACGATGAGAGTACTATGAAGGGTTAAATTTTTTTGATGCATGGAGTCTCTGCATGGAGGCCTCTTAGTCCGGTAAGCCTTTTGCATTGGCATGTCTTATCAATTTTTATGTTTCCAAAATATTTTTTATCGTTAATACCAAATGCATTGTTGTGCAAAATTTTTGTAACCGAGTTTCCTTCACCTCTATGGATACCCCACGTATCGTTTCCTTTTATTTTACAAAACCTTTGTAAGTTATGATTAACCATTATCTCGATTTTGGTTTTTGTTACAGGCCTTTGCCAACATTGTTGAGTTTCTTGGTTGGTTATAACTGGTAGAGATTATTGTTGCAGGACTCGCCTGCATGAGTATTAACCCTTAAACATTCTCGTAGGCCCGAGGGATTTTTATTTTTGGTAATTTCTTAAAACAATATCATCTTCGACCTTAATTATTTTAAATAAATGGCTAGGGCTAATGACTTCCTACGTATGGATATGTGCAGGAGGAAATGCTGGTGTATCCCATGCTTTCTGGTAATTTTTAATATTTTTCTATGGTGGTTGTTGGCTTCCAGAATTAGGAATAATTTCTCCAATAAGTTTGTGTTTACCCTCCTTTATGTTAATTCCAAAGCTCCTTGAATGGAATCAAACTCAAAACATTTATTGTTTTTGCATGTGGGTCATGGGATCACTGCAAAATGGATATATACCTATTCCTATATCCAAGTATGCTCAATGCCCTCTTTATCATCCGCATGGTCTGTTATATAACTACCTATGTGCAAGGGTTTGAAACTCGAAGAAACATTCATGGATTCTTAAGATTCGTTGAAATATTTAAGTTAAGTTGTATGCGTTGATTTTTAGTGTGTGTGAAAGAATGCTAGGTTAAAACTGTGTGGTAAATATTAAAGCCTAGCTAGAATTTTCTCAAATCTATGAACTTCATATTTGTGATGTGAATGCTGCTGTAAATTGTTTATATGGGAGGTTGTCTTTCCCTCTTGACTTAGTTATATTTGATAACATATGTAGTTTGAAGTGTTTGAAGCATTTTTAGTTGATGATTCTTGTTCGAATCGCAACTTGATTGCCGGTCTCATTAGCGACTGATTTAAATTGTTCATTGTTACTGTGTATGTGGAAATTTCATTTACCCTCTGGGTTAGTTTATAATGTATGAACTACTTACAGTTTGTTAACATAGGTAGTTTTATATATAATTATCTCTGGACTTAACGACATAATCATTGTTTAGCGGTTAACTTGATCATCTTTGTAAAAAACAAAAGAAGTCTCTCGGTTCTATTAATACTTTTATACATTGTTAATAGATACTACTATTTATTAGTTATACCTATTTATTTAAGTTGTTCAATGCTATGCGAAGGGTTTTTCTAGCATGATAATGATTATGTATAAAAATATATTTTCAATTGGTATTTTCTCTGTGCATAAATATAAAAAGATGATAAAACATTAAACTAAGTATTTACTTAATGTATAAATTTCTGCATATAAACAGTATTAAGAATCTAGCATTTTAATAATCATTTTTGCATATAAACAATATTAAGAAGCTAGGTCCAGTAACAAGAAAAAATACACATACAGTTTTTTTTTTGAGTTCCTCTATGATTTATAAGTTATTGCCATGTGATATACAATCATAATGTAGTATAATATTTTACATACAAATTAAAAGTATAATTTCTCATGTTCTCGAGAATGATTACATGTTAAGGTTTACAATGTATTTTCAAAATTCTAATCCTTTACATTTCTATGTCTATTATTTACTTAACAATGTTATAATTGTATACCCCATTACACACAAAATACTTTATCCATACACACTTAGCTATATATGCTATGTGACTTTACAATAATACATTAAACATCATATCTTATTAATTCATCAATAAATGATTAAGATACTATATTGACCGTTCATCTATTACATCTCAACCACATCTCTCTTTTGCGTTGAAATGTATTTATTACACTAAACATACTTCTATTACCTTTATGGCATTAATTGTATCCCATATTTCTTAAACCTTAATATAATTTATCAATATAGTACACCCATTACTATATTAACAAATACATCTATTACAAAAATTATATTGCTAATGCATACCTTAAACAATACCAAAACATAATAAATTGATCCATTAATTTTATGTTATTTTATGATCTTTTAAGATTTCACATACTCTTCAACTTATTTTAATGGAAACCAATTATTTCACAAGGAGATTGAAATTGTTTTACTTTTTCCCTTAATATTTCAAGAACATAATAGTAAAACCATTCCTTAATTGTAATCATCAAATAAAAGTAACCACTAATGTCTATGTATTCTTAACAATCTTTTCTTTTGTTACCACAAAATTTATTAAATAACTCATTCAATTACTACAAATATAATTTATTTATTTTTAAAATAATATCTTATAAAGTCTATATGAAATACTATCTTATATTATCCAAAAAAAAACTATTCTAATAATAACTTTGAGAATTTGAGTAATATACATCTTCGAAACGATTGAAACAATTTAAGATTTTCTTAATATTTCAAAACTTAAAACTATTCCTCATCGTAATTGTCAATAGAAATACTTGAAAATCAAGCAAATAAAAAAAACATAATATGTTCTTTATATTCGGTTCATAATATCCGCACGGATATCTATAATCTCATTTTATTAATATTATGTGTATCTCTGTCAACTTGTTACCATAATGGTAAGTAAGTGAATCATTCCGAATGAAATCACTTAACCCAAGAATCTATTTTTACTGCCTTTTCCAATTCCTTAAGCCAAATCATTCTATTTTTAATCTAAAGTAAGATCCTTCAGGGTTAAAAAAAAACTAAGGTGAATGCTATTTTCACCTCTTTCTATATATTCAATGAGTTTATTTCTTTCCCATTTAATACCCAAGGATTCTATTTACGCTACCATTAAGTATAGTAAATAATTATTTTCATCAACAAGTTTTGAAAGCTGGGCACGACAACTTTTGACACCCCTAGTTTAGAGGTAGAATCATTTACAACTAGTTCCAATTAAATATGATCAAGTGTTTCTTATTAAAATATAGATGAATACATTCAAATATTTTACTTGTACATAATATCAATTTCAGATTTTCTGTTTTTGTTTTTAATTTAACGTGATTTTACTAATTACTGGAATTTCTAATTTATGATAATTTATTAATGACATCTAAAACATAATATTAATAATTACGTCGTAAGGCGTTTAACAAATGGGAGTCGACTCCCCCCAATTAATGTTTTTTTCATTTTCATTTGTAGGATGATTTCGTCTGGCGATTGGGGAAATCTGCTGCGTTGATGCGTTGATCCTGATCTGCTGCCTAGCATTTCTCTGTCAATTGAAAGGATGGCCATTTAAAGTGGCACCTGCCCCTTGAATGCACATCAATGCACATCAATCTCTGCAATCTCTGCCCTGCCGACATTCTTAGGCGGTGATACTGCCTCCATCTACCTCTCGGATGCAATAGATGCAATGAAATGGCGAAGGGGGCTTCATTTAGAACAGGAAGGCCAGATTAAGCATTATAAAAATGAGGAAGCAAATTATTGATGAAATTCCTGGTGTAATTCAGATCTACAGCGATGGTTCAATCGAGCGTCCTATCAACGCTCGAAATCCGCCTATGAATGCTTCTCAGGGATTTGTGGATGGAGTTGCAACCAGAGATTTGGTGATCAATCCTCAGACGGGCATCTGGGCTCGCATTTATTTGCCTCAAACCTCGACAGAGATGGGCCAAGTGGAGAAATATCCCATTCTTCTTCATTTCCATGGTGGGGGGTTTTGTATTGGAAGTGCTGCTTTGAGAGGTTCAAATGCATTTCTCAGTCGACTTGTGAAGCAGTGCAGGGCGATGTGCGTTTTAGTAGATTACAGGCTAGCGCCCGAACACCGTCTTCCTGAGGCATGTGAAGATGCGATGGAATCTCTTGAATGGCTTCACTGTCTAGCGCGCGGGGACTCGAAAGACTCGTGGCTAAGTCCATTTGGGGATTTCAGGCGGTGTATTCTGATGGGATATAGCGCAGGTGGAAACCTGGTGCATGAGGTTTCCATTAGTGCAACAAACATGGAACATTTACATCCCCTCGTGCTGTGTGGGGGCATCATGATACACCCGGGATTTGTGAGAGAGCAGAGGAGCAGATCAGAGATCGAAACCCCTCCCGACATAGCTTTGCTTAGTATTGAAGTGGCGGACAAGTTGATCAGTCTTGCATTGCCAGAGGGCAGCACCAAGGACCATCCCATCATCAATCCAACGGGGCCCTTGGCCCCGAATCTCCAAAATATGAAGCTCTCTTCTTTCCTAGTGGCGATAGGAGATCATGATCTGATCCGTGACACGCAGTTTGAGTATTGCAAAGCCATGAAGATTGCGGGGAAGAGTGTTGAGGTATTCAAATCTAAGGATTCTGGGCATTGTTTTCATCTTTATACCATCGACAACAACGTCTCACAGCAGACACAAGATCTGGTTGTAGACCTCTATCATGAAACCATCTAGGTCATGAAAAAACAGTTTATCTATGCTCTCTCTTCCTTCCTCCACTGTACGCTTTATATACTTTATATTTCTCTTTTTCAGTTTCTCCTCAACAACGTTCATGTCTTCACACTGCCATTCACATGAGACTCAACTTGAATTTAATCCATTTCATATGATTATAGACACATACACATCAAAATACCATTAAACTAGCATCAGATTGACTATAGATGTACTGTCTTTGTATATTGCATTTTCATAGAAATATATATTCATATTGCAACACCCATATCAATAATGGAATATCTGTGATTGATATAATAGGTTTTCTTTCAAACATGCCTCGTACTGTATGTGTGTGTGTGTGTGTGTGTGTGTGTGTGTGTGTGTGTGTGTGTAAACTAAATACCTGAAATGATATGTGGTTGTCTAAGGGATTCAGCTCTTTCTCTGCAGAAATATCCTGTGGGTTTTTGCTCTCCACCAAGTGAATACCCACACCATAGTTGAACATACTGCATCCAAATTAATGTGCTCTAAGACATTCAATATATATCAATTGAGTATATAGTCTTTCTCAAAATTAATGTATAGTCTGCATCCTATTTGACAGAGTTAATGGGCTCCAAGACATATACTAATAAAGCATATATCCTTATCACGTCTCCGTGTATGTGGAGAAAGAGATATGAAGAAAAACAATGAATAGATATGAATGTAAATTAATTACCAGGCTCCACCGAAGTTGAAGGCTCCGGCCTCTTCATGGGCACAAACCCCATGATTTTCTCATAAAAATCCATGGAATCTTCCACCGACTTGCAGAGGTGAGATACATGATTCAAGGACATCAATGACAGAGTCTCTTCTTCCTCCTTCTCCTCTTCTCCTCTGTTGTTACTTTCATGATGAATTTCTGTGTGTTTCTTCATATTGTTTGTTTCTGAATAGCCACAGATAGTTCTAGAGGATGAGGATGAGTTTTCGATTTGCTTATGAAAGGATGTCAAAGAAAGCAAAGTAAAGCAGGAACAAAATGACCGACTGAATAAGTGAAGAGGTGATAATCCCGTGATATTGAAATGAAATGGTGGATAAAAAGAAGGGTTAATCATCTGAATATGTTAGTGGCCAAACTCGTGTCTCTTATTACTTCACACGTAGCACATTGGTATTATCAAAGTGATGCTAAGCTTCCGTGTGGGCATGCATGCTTTGTCATTTCCTTCTTTTATTTTGGTTGATTTAAGAGACGCTTCAACCCTAATACCTAATACGATTGAGTAACCTCATCAACCCATAATTCCAACCTATGTTTAAGCATGTTAAGTAGACCAGAGCAAATTCGACCCGACACTTCAACAACTTTGTTCATTTCAGAGATTATCATCAGCAGTTTTTTCACTACAAGGAAATTGTATCGTGTTTGTCTTCAAAATGGCACTTGGATTTAAATACACATCTGCTTATGAAATAGAAATGGAATACTATTTGAAAAAAAATAGCAACCTATTTACAGTTTTAGTGTACTAACCAGTGCTCCATTTCAACCTGCTGCAATGGCCCGTAGATCGAAAGTCCAGCCCGAACTTCCACCGGATGAATCTAGCTTCTTTCTTGTGTACATTTTCATATCTCGAGCATTGCTTTCTTTCAGTTAGCCGCAAAAGAATCAAATTTACCTTCTTTGGTTCACTTTTGGATCTTCTCCGAATTCTATTCGTTGAAGGCTATGTCCCTGGTTCCAACAGTGAAATAAACTCAACTTCTACTTTTTCACCATACCAGCTCAGTTGCCCCTTTATTTACCTAAATTTAACGGTATAACACCCGTTTAAGTCGATTTCATACACAGAGGAATGTCCATTTGTCTTGCTTTTACAAACTTGTTGATGCAAGTGACAAGATGATCTTCCAAACACACAATTACAAATTTGACCAGAAGTTACAAATTTTATAATTATTGCAGAGAAGCATTCATTCATTTCCATAGATTTTCTCTAATCCAGGCATTATATCAAACTTTGATCCCATTTCTTTTGGTTTAACTCGTATCTGCAAAATTTCTCCAAATACCTCATTTTTCAGCCAAAAACCTTACTGCAAACAAGAACCAAAGCTTCATCCTAACTTCAAGCGCCAATCCATAGCTCAAGCTTCGTCCTAATTTCAACCTCCAATCCATAGCTCTCAGGGTTGGAAACAACAAATTCTTTAAAGCGAATCTTTTGTGGACTGGACTGAAGCAAAGTAATTTACTCTTTAAAATGCTCTAAATATAGTCGCCTTCGTCAACAAACTCAGCGAATATAGACAATTTTGATCATGAGAGGGAGTTGTCCTTTAGCGCAAAGGCCTCAATTTCCTTGCAAATAGGTGTAGGAGAGTGCATTTGGCCGTATCGAAATTGTTGATCAAAGCAATCACATGAAATATTACCACATACTGTGTCAATCACGGGCCGATTCGAACCGAGAGCGATGGAAACAGACTTGCAGAGATCTGGTCGTCACCCTAATTTAATTTGCTCGGCTGAAGTGTGTGCTTGCACAATGCATATAGTTCGTTTATCATTTTAACAGGATATGGTAAGCCGGTTTGATCTTAACACGTATTGAATTGAAGGTCTGCCAACTAGACACATGTTACCTGTCTTCACGTCCACGACCGACCGACCTACATGACTCTTCAGATTCGCATTTATTGCACACCACCATGGCTGAGATCCATGAATAAATCATCGCTATCGTTTTCCGAGTTATCAACAAAGTGTAAAGGCATTGTTAGCGGGAATGCCTTCACGACATCGACCCACGTGGCCTTCAAAAAGACTCTGCTAACCAGCAGTGATCAGGTTGCTTGTAGACACGTTTTTAAATACACATCTACTACAGAAATAGTAATATAATATGACTGAAATAGAGCAGTTTCTATTGAGTCTTAATAGTATTGAAACAAAAATTTAGATATACATCTACCACTGAAACAGGAATATATTATTGAAATAGAAATTAAATAGTAGCAATTTCTATTGAGTTTTAATAGATTTATTTCAAAATGGCATTACTGAATATAATATTACTGAAATAGAGCAGTTTCAATTGGCCCTTAATGGATTTATTTTAAAATGGCATTATTAGTAGCAATTTCTGTTGAGTCTTAATGGATTTATAACATTTCAAAATGGCATTATTATTGAATTTAAAGATACATCTACTAAAATAGAAATAGAAAAGCAGCCATAAAAATTACAAAAATTACAGTGATATATTTAAGTATTAGAATTAAATGTGTTTCTCCTTTGGGGGCCCTTGGAGCCTCCTTCTAATGGCCTGGAGCCACCTTCTAATTTTCACTGTTCTAGAAGCACCGGCACATCCACCTACCTTGGTATCCGCTTGCTGTGGTGTGGACGTGTTCAAATCCGATTCCCTAGCAATTGGTGTGGACGTGTTCAAATGCAATTATTCAAATTAAAATGTAAGTTGAAGGAAAGTAATCAAATTAGGTTTCAAATATTGTTTTCAGCATGCTCAAATGGCCATAGAATTACTTTCTCCTGGCATTTCTTAGCATCTTGATTGTATTTTCTTAATATCTTAATTGTATTTTTTAATGAAAATATTGAAGAAAGGTTAACTGCATTTCAAAATATTTGATCAAATTTATATTAATATAAATTTATGCTCATCAATAATCAATACGACAATCTCTTACAATTGAAAAGCTAATGATATTAAAAAAAAATTATTCTAACTCCATTTTTATATTAAATAGAAAGGTGTCATCGACGTTGGAATTGGTAGGTGCCTTGGCACATTCATGTTGACTAAGTATCCAAGTGAAAACCATGACATTGCAGTTTTTACTTTGAATCGTTCATTACCAGCAACTTTTGGCGCATGGACATAGATAATCTTCTTGTTGGAAATGACATCCAACATCTACTCAGCCACATAAAATGTAATATTGTGCGGTGATGTATGTGTCTGAGGAGGCATGCGACAAGTAGTAAATGTCTGAGGAGACATGTCATAAGTAGTAGATCAGATGTACAAATATGATAAATGGTACAATAAATGTAGTATTAGGAGAAAATGCAGTCTATTTAAAACTTTGCACAGTCCCTGTATATTGATGTGTGTTATTGCTCTAATAGGATGGTAGAATAGATGTAGTATTAGGAGAAAATGCACTCTATTTAAAACTTTACACAGTCCCTATATATTGATGTGTGTTATTGCTCTGATAAGATGTGATGTGGTATTTGGATAAAATTCAAAGTATTTATTATTACTTTGATAATATATATATTTAAATTTTTTATAATTTTTTTTTATAGACATTTTGGATGAGTATATCTAATTACTATAAATTTATTTTATTCTTAAATATTTAATTTGATATTGAAAAACAAAGTTTTAAGTATTTAATAAAACTTATTTAATAGATACATATTTTTATTTCCATGTGTGTTAGATATTTTAACTTGAATAGTTGAGTTGAGTTTTGTTTAAACTTTTCATGAGATTAATCACTTTTGTCTTACTTGTTTTGTTTAGTATTTGGTTTGTAATTTTTTTTATTGTAAGGTAAATTTGTTTTAACTTGTGTATTATATATATGTAGAGATTTTTTGGGCCTAATGGTTAAGAGCATGTGTTTCCTCTTAGGAGGTTACGGGTTCAAATCCAGAGGGGGGTAGTGTATGTACACCTCTATAGACTTTAGCAGTTAAATCGCTGCGCAGAGGGGGGTCCCTTGTCCCACAAACAAGG
>LPNX010585460.1:297424-326372 GCA_001517045.1 Pseudotsuga menziesii
AAAATTTAGCCGGGTAATTTGGGATAAAATGCCCTCAAACAATAATATAGTTTAGAAATAAAAGAGTCTAACAAAATGGGGCACTACATACATCCCCTCTTCAAGAAACTTAGTCCCGAAGTTTTTAAAACAAGTAAGGAAATTGATGGTGCATTTCGGATGCATCCTCCCAAGTATCTGAGTTGGAACTATAGCTATCCCACTGGACTTTTACCTGGTCGACTAAATGACACTGAAGCTGTCGATTTCGTCAGTCCAGTATACGGATCAGTTCGTGTTAGATTTTTATCATTCAAGCTAGCATTGTCTTAGGATCATTAACTAAGAGAATAACAAGCACATAAATCAAACATAAGAGACAATGAACACAAAGATTTTCCTCGGGGAAACCATAAAGGAGAAAACCCCACAACTTCCTGAGAGATTGAATCAGCACCAAAAGAAAAACCCCAAAAACAGTAAGATGATCTCCCGACAGCAGTAGTCTCTCTCTCTCTCTCTTGTCCCAACAACCTCTTCTCTCTCAGTTATGTGCTACAACTGAGTGTGAGTAAATGTATGGTAAATTGACAGGGTCACTCTCTATTTATACTAATTCTTGACTTGACAATAACTCACTAGGTCCGACTTCTCTAGGAGAGTCTAATAACCCTAGGTCCCCACAATTGTGGGCACTTTAACCCTTGATCAATAGGAGGGTTACCCACAATGAATTTACATGACTTGTTTACATTATAGAATCTCCCGATACGAACATCAGGGCATGGCATGACTCAAACACTTCCTAGAATAAACATCGGGGTATAATATACAAGTGAATACATTCCGAAGTTACAATTACATCAACACTCCCTCTTAACTAGGAAGGTATTGTCTCGACACAATTTATCAGCACACGTCTTCTTCTTTGGATCATCATCGAGTTATTGTCATCTTCATGTTCAATTCATCTTCATCTGGATATGGATCATTATTGTTGGATCATCATCGCGGGTGCTATCTCTTGATTCTTCTTGTCACGGGAAGTTCTACAAAGCTAGTCCTTTTTCATGTTGGTTGTAGGCATAGCCTCGAAGTAGGTCCTCATCTTCTTGAGCACTTATATCTGACTGAGTCAAAAAGGCCCCCCAGCACTTATAATTGACCATGATAGGAAACTCATTCACACATCATGTCAGAAAGGCTCTACACTTACATTTTACCATGATAGGAAACTCATTCACACATCATGTTAGAAAGGCTCTCCAGCACTTATATCTGACCATGATAGGAAACTCTTTCACACATCATGTCAGAAAGGCTCTGCACTTACATCTGACCATGATAGGAAACTCATCCACGCATCATGTTAGAAAGGCTCTACACTTACATATGACTATGATAGGAAACTCATTCACACATCATGTCAGAAAGCCTTTGCACTTAAATCTGAACATGATAGGAAACACATTCACACATCATGCTAGAAAGGCTCTACACTTACGGCTGACCATGATAGGAAACTCATTCACACATCATGTCAGAAAGGATTTGCACTTACATCTAACCATGATAGGAAAATCATTCACACATCATGTCAGAAAGGCTCTCAACCCTAGGCTAAGTGTCAGTCCCATAATGAACATATTTTTGGTAAATGACCAAGTGCCTCCATTCTCCCAGAGAATGGCATTCAATGCTTATATCTGATCATGTGAGAACACATCTCATAGTCACCTCAGAATGGCTCAGCACTCACATCTGACCATGGAAGGAGCCAATCCTCTCACCATGATAGAATGGATCAACCCTTACATCTGAACATGGAAGGAACCAAACCTATCACCATGTCAGAATGGCTCACGGACTCATCACTTCCCTTTGGAGGGAACCTCGATCTAGAGAACACCAATCTTCTCCCTGAAGTATTCAAACTTCACTCTAGCCAATGGATTACTCAATACATCAGCTATCTATTCATCCGTCGCAACATACTAGAGCTTCATTGCTCCTCTCTGCACCATATCCCTGATATAGTGATATTTGATCTCAATATTCTTTGACTTTTCATGGAACACCGGGTTCTCAGAAAACTTCACACAACTCTGGTTTTCGCAATATATACAAGTAGCATCCATTTGGACATCAAATAACTCATGCAGTAGCTTCCTTAGCCCTACTGCCTCACAACTAGATGAACAAGCTACGATATACTCTGCTTCAGCTGTACTTAGTGCCACACAAGACTGTTTCCTGCTAAACCAAGAGATAAAACCTGATCACATACTGAAGCAACACCCTGAGGTGGTCTTTCTATCGATGGAACTACCTACCTAGTCTGAATCAACATAAACTTCCAGGTTAATCTTATGATCAGATTTATATTTGAGCCCATAATCAAATGTACACCTCAGGTACCGCACAATATGATTTGTAGGAATCAAGTGAACATGTCTTGGATCTGTCAAAAACTGGCTCAAGGTGTTCACAGCAAAGAAAATGTCTGGTCTCATATTCATCGGGTACATCAACGGCCCAATCATCTGACGATACATTGTAGCATAAACCGCTTCTAATGAAGCATCACTCAATAGCTTCAGGTTTGATGCCATAGGTGTTGCCATGGCCTTTCAATCCATCATCCTGAATCTCTTCAAGATCTCTACCGCATACTTCCCTTTTCCCAGGTAAATTCCATCTGCATTCTGCCACACCTCCATGGATAGAAAATAAGTCCTTCATTTCGAACTCGGCAGCAAGCTTTCTCTTCGTATCAGCAATCAACCCATCCATACCTGTTACAAATAGATCATCTACATATAGTAGGAGTATCACTGGGTTACCATCTTCAACCTTGTAGTAAAGGTTGGAATCTGCTTTACTCTTGGTAAAGCCCAAACTGGATAGAAAGACATCAATTTTTCTGTAGCATGTCCTGGGTGTCTGTTTCAAACTATACAGGGATTTCTTCAATTTACATACTTTAGTCTCCGTGTCATGCGTCTCAAAACCGAGTGGCTTCTCCACATACACTTCCTCTTCCACTACACCATTCAAGAAAGCAGTCTTGACATCCGTCTAGTGTATCTTCCATTTCATCACTGCAGCCAGAGTAAGTACTGATCTTATGGAAGTGTATCTGGCTATAGGTGCAAAATTTTCTTCATAATCTATTTCTTCTTTCTGGGAGAAGCCACGAGCCACAAATCTTTCTTTATATTTCTCTATGCTGCCATCTGCAACATGCTTGATCTTGTAGATCCATTTGGAAGTTACAACAGACTTCCCTTCGGGTCTTGGGACAATATACCAGACATCATTCTTCATGATCGATTGATACTCTTCGATCATAGCATCCTTCCATTCTTTCCTTTCTTCCACCTCTTCATAGTTGGAAGGTTCTTTATCGATGAAGTCACATAATAAGGCTACATAACCGGAGTAGGACCTAGTTCTTTTCCTTTCTTTATGATTTTCTTCTGGAGCCCCATATCTTTCTGCACCTTGGATAGCTTCTCATACCCAAGCAGGTTTCCTCTTGTGAGGATTCTTCTCCTAAGGTGGATCTACAAGTTCTTGAGCTTCTTCTATTTCTCGATCTTCTTCTTGAATTTCTTCATTCATGGTTGTGTCATGAATTATGGGTGCTTCTGTTTCTTCAGGTTCTTCAGCAGGTCTCTTTCTGGATTTGTTGTAAGCTGAGTCTTTGTCAAATGTTACGTCCCTGTTGATGTCGATCTTCTTGAATCCTGGGAAGTATATTCTGTAATCCTTCGAGCTTTCAGAGTATCCCACAAATATACATTTATTTCCAGAAGGATCTAACTTTGTCCTCTTTTCTTTCGAAATGTGTATGTACACTGGACAACCAAATATTCTGAGATGGCTGACTTCTAGTTTCTTGCCTGAAAATACTTCTTCAGGGGTCTTGTTCATGAGTACTCTATGTGAAGTATGGTTCTATACATACATTGTTGTTCTGGTAGCTTCTGCCCATAGATGCATGCGAAGATCTTGATCATGAAGCATGGCCCTTGCAGCTTCCATGATCGTTCTATTCTTTCTTTCTGCAACCCGATTCTGTTGTGGATTATATGGAGTGGTTAACTCCCTCTTAATCCCTGAATCTTTGCATAATGACTTGAATTCATTTGATGTGAATTCTTCGCTATTATCTGATCAAAAAGTATTGATCTTCTTTTCTGTGTGGTTCTCGATTAAGGATTTGAATTCCTTGAACTTGTTGAATACTTCATCTTTGTTCTTCAAGAAGTATATCCATGTCTTCCTAGAAAAATAATCAATAACAGAAAAATAGTATACATACTCGATTAATGAACTGGATTACATTGGACCGCACACATCAGAGTGAATGATTTCCAAGATTCGTTTTGCCTTGATCTCGCTACTTGTAAATGTATTCTTTGTGTTCTTTCCTTTCTCGCATCCTTTGCAGACACTGTCATGACTTTTCTGAATTTCTAGAAGTCCTTCAACAGCTTTGCTTGCAAGTGGTAGTGCTTTGTAGTGCACATGTGCAAGCCTTCTATGCAAAACTTCATTTGGTTCTACCAAGTCATGAACCAATTCATAGACCTCCTTCTTGTTCCCCAATCACTACTGCATCATCAATAGTCTTTCTCTTTGGCCACATGAGGACTTGGCCATTTACAAATGCAACCCTCATGCCTTTTACATCTAATGCAAATATGGAGAGGAGGTACTTATTTAGTCCTGGTACAAACAATACATCCTTTATCATCATATATTTTCCAGAGTCTAGCTTATAGGAGGATTCCCCACTACCTTTTATTGGATACTGGAAGTCATCTCCAAGTTTCACCTTGTGGGGTGATTCATGTTCTGATATTTTCACACAGGATTATTTGAATCTCATCCTATGTTTGGAATCCCCACTGTCTATAATCCAATCATTTATTTCATGTGTGATGTTTCTTGTGAGAACAAAAATCAATACATATTCTTCATCACTTGAAGAATCATCACTTTCTTGCTTGATTCTCTTTCCGGAGGGTTCATCATCTTCTGCAGAATGAGGATGATGTCTTCTCTTGTTTCCCTTCTTCTTGTGAGAAACAGTTTAGTTCTTAGGACATTCTTTAGCATAGTGTCCTCTTTCATCACATATGAAGCATCTGAATATGGGTCGATTCTTATTGAATTTATTAGGATGAGAATGCTTACCTCTGTGATAGTCTGTCCTACTTTTCTTGGAGTGAACAGTGAGAGCTTGATCTTCACTTCCCATCTTTTCTTCTCGAGCTACTATCTGATCTTCTTCTTGTGATAATTCTTCCCACAGTCTACTAAAATTGACTAGCTTCTTTCTAGCACAGATCCCTTGAATGAAAGAGTCCCATGTCCTAGGGAGACCATTCAAGGTGGTCATTACAATATTTGCATTCTCCACTTCTTCCTCCACTACTTCAAGTTTTTCTTTTATCTGGGAGACCCTTGTGAATTATGACTGTATGGTCTCTACATTATGGATCTTCACATTCTTCAACTAGTTCGTCAAAGTCATCTTCCGGTTTATGTTCTTTCCTTCAAACAATTTGGTCAGGGCATCAAACATAGCTTTAGGTGTCTTTAGGGAGGACACCTGTGGTATGAGGTGATCCTGGATTGAATCAACAATAATCCTCTTATCCATAACCAATTTATTCTTGTCTAAGGCTTTAGTCTCATCTCCCTCTGGAACTGGAACCTATTCCATGATGTAAGAGTCCAACTCATTTTCTTCTAGGACCAGGGAGATCCTATACTTCCAGGATCGGAAGTTATCAGCTCCCTCAAGCTTTTAATCAAGCTTGGTATGATGAGACATTTTAACTAAGAACCTCAAATGGAAATACAAAATATTTAGATATTACCAGGTTAAGATGTCGTATCTGGATTTGGAGCTGAATTTCTATAGAGCTGATTCAGGAGCATATTAGGGTTTGACTTTCCCAGAGTTCTGTCCAACCAAAATATTTGATCTTGATCTCTAAAATTCGATTTTGAGGAGGAGACCAATAATGGCCTGAGCTCACTCAAAAATTCCACTTCTGTATAAAGCCCTAATTTTCGGCAGCAGTGTCGAGTCAAGAACTGAAAAAGACTTAGAATCAGATTTTGCTTCGACAAAAAGATGTGCCCTGGAGAGGAGAGTCAGCCCAACCTTCTTTTGCTGAAAATACGTGGAGAGAGATCCAAAAAGTAAGAAGCCCTAGTTTCCACAGCTACGCAATGTCTTCTTCTCAGCTTAGCTCTGATACCATGTTATATTTTTATCATTGAAGCTAGCATTATCTTAGGATCTTTAACTGAGAGAATAACAAGCACAAAAATCGAACATAAGAGGCAATCACCACAAATATTTTCTCAAGGAAGCCTTAAAGGAGAAAACCCCGCAACTTCCTCAGAGATAGAATCAACACCAAAAGAAAAACCCCAAAAATAGTAAGATGATCTCCCGAAAGTAGTATTCTCTCTCTCTCTCTTGTCCCAGCAACTTCTTCTCTCTCAACTATGTGCTACAACTGAGTGTGAGTGAATGTATGATAAATAGAGAGGCTCACACTCTATTTATACTAATTCCTGACTTGACAATAACTCACTAGGGACAACTTCTCTAGGAGATTCTAATAACCCTAGGGCCCCACAAATGCGGAGAGTTTAACCCTTGATCAATAGGAGGGTTACCCATAATGAATTTACATGACTTTTTTACATTATACAATCTCCCAATAGGAAAATCGGGGCATGACATGACTCAACCACTTCCGAGAATAAACATTAGGGTATAATATACAAGTGAATACATTCCGAAGTTACAATTACATCAACACTCCCTCTTAACTAGGAACGTATTCTCTCGAGACAATTTATCAGCACATGTCTTCTTCTCTGGATCATCATTGAGTTCTCGTCATGTTCATCTTCAATTCATTTTCATCTTCAAGTCATCTTCATCTAGATCTGGATCATTACTGTTGGATCATCATCACGTGTGCTATCTCTTGATTCTTCTTGTCACAAGAAGTTCTACAAAGCCAACCCTTTTTCATGCCGGTTGTAGGCCTAGCCTCCAAGTAGGTCTTCATCTTCTTCAGCACTTATATCTGACTAAGTCAGAAAGGCCCGCCCAGCACTTATATCTGACCATGATAGGAAACTGATTCACACATCATGTCAGAAAGGCTCTGCGCTTACATCTGACCATGATAGGAAACTCATTCACACATCATGTTAGGAAGGCTCTCCAGCACTTATATCTGACCATGATAGGAAACTCACATCATGTCAAAAAGGCTATGCACTTACATCTGACCGTGATAGGAAACTCATTCACACATCATGTCAGAAAGGATCTGCACTTACATCTAACCATGATAGGAAACTCATTCACACATCATGTCAGAAAGGCTCTGCCCTTACATCTGACCATGATAGGAAACTCATTCACACATCATGTCAGAAAGCCTCTGCACTTACATCTGACCATGATAGGAAACTCATTCACACATCATGTCAGAAAGGCTCTACACTTACATCTGACCATGATAGGAAACTCATTCACACATCATGTTAGAAAGGCTATGCACTTACATATGACCATGATAGGAAACCCATTCACACATCATGTCAGAAAGGCTCTCAACCCCAGGCTGAGTGTTAGTCCCAGACTAAATGTTTTTTTTGTAATTGACCAGGTGCCTCCATTCTCCTAGAGAATGGCATTCAACACTTATATCTGATCATGTGAGAACACATCTCACAATCACCTCATAATGGCTTAGCACTCACATCTAACCATGGAAGGAACCAATCCTCTCACCATGACAGAATGGCTCGGGCCTTACATCTGACCATGGAAGGAACGAATCCTCTCACCATGTCAAAATGGCTCACGGACTCATCACTTCCCTTTGGACGGAACCTCGATCTAGAGAACACCAAGCTTCTCCTTGAAGTATTCAAACTTCACTCTAGCCAATGGCTTAGTCAATACATCAGCTATTTGTTCGTTCGTCGCAACATACTGGAGCTTAACTACTCCTCTCTGCACCATATCCATGATATAGTGATATTTGATCTTGATATGCTTTGACATGTCATGAAACACCGGGTTCTCAGACAACTTCACACAACTTTGGTTGTCGCAATATATACAAGTAGCATCCATATGGAGATCAACTAAATCGGACATTAGCTTCCTCATCCATATTGCCTCATAACTAGCTGAACAAGATGCGACATACTCTGCTTCAACTGTACTTAGTGCCACGCAAGACTGTTTCCTACTAAACCAAGAGATAACACCTAATCCCATACTAAAGTAACACCCTGAGGTGCTCTTTCTATCAATGGCACTACCTTCCTAGTCTGAATCAACATAACCTTCCAGGTTAATCTTATGATCATATTTATATTTGAGCCCATAATCAAATGTACCCCTCAGGTACCTCAGAATACGCTTTGCAGCATTCAAGTGAACATGTCTCGGATCTGTCAGAAATAACCTTATAGCTTCCCAGCATTATAACCTTATAATGTGTTCCACGCATTATAACCTTGCGATAATAAATTGACTTAGGATTTGGCATGAGGCATGGAAGGTATCTGGTAAGGTTTTTCAGAAACTACATGGTTTTAACACCATGCAGATGATTTTAATACTGCACTTTTTGGTTTGACCCGTGGCATGTGAGTTGACAGTGCAACCAAGGTGGTTGATTGTTTTTGTTGTAGAGAAATTGTTTTTTGTTGCAGAGAAATTGTTGATAGTGTATTCAAATTGTTTACAATTTGTTAACATTGTTATATTTATAAATATTTATTTTTGGCCTTAACAACATAATCATTATTTAGTGGTTAACTTGATAATCTTTGTAAAAAAGAAAAGAAGCCTCTCGAGTGTATTGCTACTTCTATACATTGCTAATAAATACTACGATTTATCACTCATAGATGCTTATTTAAGTTATTATTGCTATGATATGGGTTTTTCTAGCATGATAATGATCATGTATAAAAATATATTTTTGATTGTTATTTACTGTGTGCATAAATATAAAAAGATGGTAAAACAAAAAATTAAGTATTTACTTATTGTATAAATTTATGCATGTAAACAATATTAAGAAGCTGGCAGGCTAATAATCATTTCCATAAATATAACTAACAAGACTAAAATATAGGATTAATAGAATGGAACCTGTCGTCATTGATGGGGAAATCAAAACTGAAGGTTGTCGTTCGTCCCAACCAATATTCCAGAACATCCAAGTTACTTACTCTGCAACCCCCGAGCTTGTTTGTTGAACCACAAGGACAAATATTGGTCATAATGCTTAGTTTGCATAAGCTAGTTATCTCTCCCCTCCGTCACAAGCCTCCTACTTATTCGATGGCCTCAATACTTATAGTATTTTTCCTAGGACTTGGTCATTTATGAGCCACCTACTCATTATTACTCCGCAATGAGTCTTGACCTGATTTTAGGGAGGATGCCTCTTGCATCACTTGAGCTTTCATCCAGCATTTTTTCCACTTGGGATCTTATTTTGACACTTTCCATTCCTCCTTGTCAGTTAGCAAACACTCTTCAATGGCTACTTCAGTTTTGATTCTCTCAATTTTTAATTATTAAACCAGCTTAGATCCAAATTCCAGGCTCTATCAAGCACCGAGAGGGATCAAATCCTTGAGGTGCAAACCTTTTCTTAGGTATTGCACCAAGGAGCTATCAGCTTTTGTGTGTCCTATATATAGCCATTGATTTGATTCAAACCAAAAGACACATATTTTTATTATTAATATTTCATATTATTTATGGCCAACATATAATATATATTTTTTATTTTGTTAGGAACAAACATTAAAACATATCCCCCATACATGGTTTTAAAACCATGTGCAAGGCCCTCCTAAAACCATGAGTTTTTTAGGAGGCCTTGTACATGGTTTTAAAACCATTTGAAAGGCCCTCCTAAACCATGTACAATAAAAACATGGGTTTCTTAAGAGGCCCAAGGCCCTACTAAAACCATGGGTTGTTTACGAGGTATTGCACTCAAGGAGGTTTGCACCTCGGAATATTTGATCCCTTTGGATGCTTGATAGAGCCTAGAATTTCGATCTAGGCTGGTTTAAACATTTTCAAATTATGTTATCAAAATTTAATTATATAATTTTCTGATAAAATGCAATTTTTATTATTTAAATTACTTTTCCAATATTTGAATAAAATGTACCTTATTAAATATCTATATTGCATCTAAATTGTGCCATACTAACAATTAAAATTCAAAATTCCATGTAAAATTAATAAAATATAATCTTAAAAAGATTTAAAACATATCATATTTAAACTACTAAATGTTTGCTTTAATTTAAAATAAAATTTAAAAAATGTTTTTTTCAATATAAATGGGTTTTGAAAATTTTCCCAAAAAAGTGTTTGAACTTCCATTTCGAATTTAAGATTTAATGCGCATAATGTTTATTATTTTTTATTTTGATAAGGCTTTTTGAACCATAAGTTCAATGGGCATAGTTTATTTTTTTTTGGTAATATCTTGGATCCGATCTTCCAAATTTTGAGTGGCGTTGTATTCAATAACCACCGGTATTTGAAGCTCGAATATTTTTATGTGATATGTGTATCTTGATTGGGTTGATGGAAATTATCATTAATGTGGATTTGACCAAGTAATCCGACGATCTTGTACCAGTAGAGCAGCTTCAAGCTTTTCCTGTGTTGACTGATAAATTGTATGCTCAATCATGGAATCATGTCATTCATATGTTTTGGCTTGGTTAGCACATGAAACGCAATGCAGCCATGGCACAGGCGCTTCTGTCATTTCACCCATTGACTTTGACTCATTCATTGAATCCTCTGATATGATCTGTATATCATAGCACTTCAAGTCCCGGGTTAGGTTAGGTGGTTCATCTAATAGTTGATGTTGATGCTTCTATCATGGCCATGCGATCGTGCTTGCACTTGAAGTTCCCACACTCTTTTCGTCTCCCACCTGTTATTCATCTGATCAAATTGACCACCATTTTCTTCCATTGATCGAGCATTAGAGTAGTATTGATAGGAGGAAAAGGGCAAGACATTGAATATTAGTATAGATTAGGGAGGACAATTTCAAGATTCATCTACAAGAAATCATGGGGGTGCTTCATTGGACCTAAATTTAGGTCAAGGAAATTCCATAGAGAACAGTCTCCAGATGGAGCTGTGAAATTCATAAACCTCTACGATAACAAACATGTTGTTCTTCCCCAACCCACTTGCATTTCAATGGATAAGAAGGACAGTGATCAAACCCAACTAGGAGGTTCTCCCAGTTTGAGGAAGACGATTTAGCATGTAAACTAGCTCATCAACAACGATCTTCCTCAGACACCCCTTCCTCTCCCTCGGGATTGTTTGAAAAAGGGAAGCTTCATCCCATGTATTGTCAAATCTCTCACTAGTACCATGGATCCTGAATGTTGGGTTACATTCATTCCTTTTGATCCTAAACCTTGAATGTTGATAGGAACAACCAACCATTACCATTTAGTTTTGTAAAGATAGCCGGATTTAAATAAAGGCTAAAATATATAATTTTATATCCATTATTCATACAAAATGGTTAGAGTTATACTATTTAATAATAATAATAATAATAATAAATTGATATGAAAAACAAAAACAAATGTTACGGGTTTATTTTGGTGGATAATTAAAATTTTTATTTATTACTTTTTACTTAATGGCTGACAAAATATATTTATTACTTTTTTCTGTTTAGAAATAAAAAGTAACGTTACAACATCTACATCATAATCGGCAAGTAAAAAGTAATCTTACAACATCTCCTTCATAATCGAAAATATTATTTATAGCCAACATTTACAAGAGTAACGTTACATAAAGTTACAACATCTACATCATAATCGGCAAGTAAAAAGTAATGTTACAACATCTCCCTCATAATTGGAAATATTATTTATAGCCGACATTTACATGAGGAACATTACATAACGTTACAATATCTCCCCCATACTAGGTTGTAGAGTGCCTCTTGGCACAATAATTAATAATTCATTTACTTTTATTTTGACCTCACTTGGTCAAAATCTAAAAAAAAAATCGAACACTTTAACAAATAATAAATATTTGGTGTGTTACATACACCTCCCCTTTAAAATTAACATCGTCCTTGGTGTTACCTTTTAAACTTCTTCTAAATCATTTTGAAACAAAATTAGATATTCTTCTCACATATTGCTTTCCAATTCTCAAGTGGACTCTTCCAGACTAAGGTGATTCCATTGCACCTTTACCTCCTCAATGGTATAGTTCTAGAGTAAAAGTTCTCTCCTATTGAGAATACATTCCAATTTCACTTGAAATTCTCCTTTGGGTTCCACCTATAATAGCATTCCATTCAACCACATGAGTAGCATTATGAACATATTTATTTAAAAACAAAACATGAAAAACATTATGTACTTTTATAGTAGGTGGTAGTCTATTTGATAAGCCACCAGTCCAACCTTTGCTAATATTTCGAAAGGTCCACAATACCTGAGTTCCAATTTTGCATATTTTCCCAATATTAGGAAACTTGTTTTAGGTTTCACTTTCACATAAACATGATCTCTTACCTGGAACTCTCATGGAATTCTTTTTAAATTGGCATAACTTGTATGCCTATCCTAACCTACCTTCAAGTTGTTTTGTACCCGTTTCACTATTAGTTCCCTATTTTTCAATACCTCAAGACCTAGCATTAATCTATCAACTAGACAACTCTAAGAAATTGGAGTATTACATTTTCATCCATACAGTATTTCAAATGGACTTAATCTAGCTAAAGCTTGAAAATGGTTATTATATGCAAACTATACAAGATGTAAATAATCTTCCCATTTACCTGGTTTCTCCATTATATACATTATAAGCATATCTTCCAAAATTGGATTTACCCTTTCAGTGTGACCATCAGTCTAAGGATTATATGTGGTACTAAAATTTAATTGTGTATCTAAACCCTTAAATAAATATTTCCATAAATTTCCTGCAAATATACATCTCTATCAGAAATTACTACCTTGGGTACACCACGCAATCTAAAAACTTTCTTCATAAAAATATCAACAATATCAATAGCTTTGTAAGTAACCACCAAGACCAAGACCATAATCGAGTCGTTTTGTTTAGCATTTTTAGGCAACCCTGTTATAAAATCCATATTGATAATCTCCCATTTCCATTATGGAATAGGGAAGGCTGCCACAATTCGATTGGATGTTGATGTTCAAATTTTACTTTCTCACATTCAATACATCTAGCTAAGTATTCTACGACTTCATTTTTCATGTTAGGACAAAAGAAAAATTTTCTTATCATGGTAATCATTTTCTAATATGCAGGATACCTCGAATACGGTCTTTTATGTAATTCATTCATAATGATTAGTTTAATTTCTTTCGAATTAGGTATATATACAGTCTTCTTTTATGTAATAACAATCCCTTTTTAATTAAACTAAATTCTGATTTTACATGATTTACTTCATTTTATATTGTCTTCTCTTTTAATTTTTTATAATATTTATTAAACTTTGTTGTGTTTTGATTTTGATCCTCTAAATCTATCTCATATCTTCTACTTGCAGTTACATATAACATATTTAAATGACGACTTAAAGTGTCCACTACTTTATTTCCTTTTCCTTTAATATGTTTTTATCTCAAAGCCATATTCACTTAAAAATAATAGCCACCTAGCATGTCTAGCATTAAGGTTTTGTTGATCGAATAAATATTTTAAACTAATATTATCAGACATTAAAAAAATATATTCTTCTTATAAGATATTGTCGCCACATCTTAAGTGCATGAATGATAGCAGCTTGTTCTAAATCATGTGTAGCATAATTATTTTCATGTTCTTTAAGCTTTCTACATTCATAAGTTATAACATAATTTTCCTGAATTAACACTCCTTCTAAGCGTTAATTGCATGCATCCGTACATACGACAAAATATTTGTATGGATCAACAATTTTTAGGATAGGAGCTGTTGTTAATAAGTGTTTTAATTTATTAAAACTTTATTCACATTTCTCATTCCAATTGAATTTCTTACCTTTATTATGTAATGAGGTTATAAGATATGAAATTTTAGAAAACCCTTCAATGAATTTACGATAAGTTAACTAGTAATCCCCATAAAATATCTTATATAAGTTATGTTTTTTGGAACATGTCATTATGTGGTAGCTTTAATTTTGTCAGGATCTACTTATATTCCTTCTTTAGACACCACATGTCCTAAATATTTTATTTTATCTTTAAAGAAGTCACATTTTCTAAATTTGGCAAATAATTGGTGTTCTCTTAACACTTGTAAAAGTATTTTTAAGTGTTCCTCATGTTCATGTTTACTCTTAGAATAGATTAATATGTCGTCGATAAAGACAACTACAAATTTATCTAGGCACTTAATTAATATGTTTTTCATTAAACACATAAAGGTTGCGAGTGCATTTGTCAACCCAAAGGGAATTACGACAAATTCATAATGACTGTATCTGGTTCTAACAGTTGTTTTAATGATATCTCCATCTTCAATCCGTACTTGATGATATCCAGATATCAATTCTATTTTAGAAAACATTGTTTCTCATTGAAAATGATCAAATAGGTCATCAATACGAGGTAGGGGATATCTGTTTTTAATTGTCATTTTATTTAGTTATTTATAATCTATACATAACCATAGAGTATTATCATTTTTATAATTTACGAACAATATCAATGCTCTCCATTGGGAAACACTTGGTCAGATGTACTTTTTATCAATCAATTCTTGTATTTGTGATTTTAACTCATGTCGTCCAATTTAACTTGATTAGTTTTATCCCTATCATCTATTGTGTGAATTTCAAATACCTTGCAACCATTACAGACAGATATTTTCATTTGTAAAGTAGAAATTCTCTTGAAGTGATTATCTTTGGAATTCTTTTTACGACAATAGTATTACTTTCTTCATCTAAGCATGAAATTTTTTTATCATAACAAATTAAATCCAAAATATGCCTCTCTAACCAATCCATTTCTATGAACATATCATCAGATCCTAAGGATAGAATATTCAAATTAGTTTGCATCTTAAAACCATTAATATTAAATTCACAATATTTCACAAAACTAGTTACTTTTCATTTTTTTCCGTAGCAAGTTGAGCTAACCAACAATTTTCAAATTTATTTTGTTGTAGGTTTCATAACTCTACAATTATTAGTGAAATATAACTTAAAAACTTGCACCTAAATCAATCAATATAGATATTGGTTTATCTTTTAACATATTGTCTATTTCTACCATCAATGTTTGATGATCTGCTTGTATATTCTCCAAAACTACGTTGATTCTGGGCATACTCCTTGTTATATCTCCCACAGTAGTATCTTCTTGAATTGTATGCACATTGTTAATATTTTTCCTTCTTACGGAATTTCCTTCTTACGGGACAATATTTAAAATAATGTGGTTCATCGCATTCTCAACATTTTAATGGATCCCCTTGTGCAGTATTTTTATTATAAGCAGTGGGTACTTCTCTTTCTTTCATTGTTGTAGGATTATATTGTTTAGCAATTCTAAAATTACTTCTCTGGTAACCTCGATAATTATTTCCATAATTTTTATAAAATTTTGTATCTTTCTTTTCTGTGTTCAAAATTTTCTAGTCTTTTATTTTTCCAATTAGGTATATTTTCTCTTTTGTTTTTATTTTGTCATAGCATAATTTTTCTTTTCTCATATCCTCTTCCAGGTTTTTTGGATTATCATATTCAATTCTCTATTTAAACATAAGAGACAAGCATCTAAGAAAACAATGAATTTTTTGTTTTTCATCAATAATAAATGGTACATAACGTGATAAAGTGAGAAACTTATTGCATAATTCTTTCATCGTCATTGCACCCAATACCAACTCATAAAATTCTTTATCTTTTTCCTCATAATATTGTTCTGATAAATATTTTATTTTAAAGTATTTCTTAAAAAATTTCCATGTTACATAATATTCTCTAATGTTCTGACCTTTTTTATGTCTTGACACCAAATATTAGCTTTCCAAGTTAAATTGTAAGTTGCCACATTTGCTTTTAATTTATCTGAATAATTATTGATCTAAAAATACTTTCTCATTCCTGAAAGGCAATCCTCTGCTTCTTCTCCTTTTTCAATTTCTCTATTGAACATAGGAGGCTTAATCCTTATAAATTCACTATTAATTTCTTCATATGGCTTATGGTTCTTTTTCGAGTCGTTACTATCGTTGCTTTCGCTAGAATCTTTATATTTTCCTTTACCTCATTTAGCTGATTATTCACTTGAAGATTCGGTCTCATTATTAGAAAATTTTAATTTTCTTACCTTATGTTTATAAGGTGCAGTCCTTTCTATTTCTAACTTAGGTCCTTTATTCTTTTTTTCTTCATGATCATGTATTTTAGTTAATAGAACATTGTCTAGTTCCTCTTGTGCTTTTAAGATGTGTTCATTATCTTCTTTAACAATTTGCTTTTCTTCTTTTAAATATTTTAATGTTTGTAGGAGTTTAGATTCATTATCATTCCTACGTTCATTTAAATTTACTCATATATAAACATATCTAATATACTCTTCTTCTATGTTTTCTCACTCTTTAGGATGAGATTCTCCTTCGGCAGACATTTCAACTTCTGTCATTTTTCCTGCAAAATCAACGTTATTTTTCATTCCCATTTATAAAGAGAATCAAATTGTAACACAAGTTAGTTTTTTGGTTTACTTCTATTTAAGTGTTGATCCTTTTGAGGCTAAGTGTTGTAACCATGCTCTAATACCATTATGTCACAACCCCAAAAATACCACAATAATATTTTTTTTGTCGTTATATATATATCTTCATAATTATAACCACATAATCATTTTAGCTTTCATACGTGCTTTCTATTTTTTTATTCTAACTTATAGTGTAAAATGCATGTTGGCACGGTACATGCTTACCTCTCGGGGTCCTTAATAGAGCAAGGTAAAATAAGGTTTCTTCCACTAGAGGTTCTCTATCATTTTTATTGAGAGTGAAAGACTATTGTTAAATTAAGTCCATGCTCTCATACCATTATGTCACAACCCCAAAAATACCACAATAAAAATTTGTATTCTTTTTGTCGTTATATATATATATATATATATATATATATATATATAACCTTATCTTCAAAAGTCTAACCACATAATCATTTTAGCTTTCATACTTGCTTTCTATTTTTTTATTCTAACCTATAGTTTAAAATGCATGTTGGCAGGGTACATGCTTACCTCTCGGGGTCCTTAATAGAGCAAGGTAAAATACTCTTGCTTCCACTAGAGGTTCCCTAGCAGTTTTATTAAGAGTTAAAGACTATTGTTAAATTAAGTCTTTAAGCTTAGGGCCTAAGGATTCAACCTTAGCCCTAAGCTTGGGTCATAGCATTAAAATAGTATGAAAATGTTGAAGCATGAAAAGATGTTTATTTGATAGGGGTTGTTTGGAAGTTTAACCCTTTTAGCCTTGTTATCATTTATGACGATCTTAACTTTACTAAGGATTTTGGTTCCTTGATATAGTTTGGTTAAGGAATAAATGCCAGTCCATACGATGTATAAACTAAGTGTTCCAAGCATTATAACCTTGTGATAATAAATTTGATTAGGAGTTGGCATGAGCCATGGAGGGCCCGATGTAAGGTTTTTGGGAGACTACACATTTTTAACACCATGCAGATGATTTTAATACCACACATTCTGGCTTGACCCGTGGCATGCTAGTTGACAGCGCAACCAGGTTGGTTGATTGCTTTTCTTGTAGAGCAATAACCACAATTTAGACCTCAGATTTTGTGGATTAAATTATGCCCCTCCATGTGTTCATACACTTGCTTTGAGTTGTTGGATGATTTTTTCTTGGTTTGGTTGTGAATTGGAAATGTGTGACATTCACCCCGTAAGGTTGTTCATTGTTATTTGTCATTGGTAATTTCTTTCCACAGAGTTGGATGAACAGTTTCTTTCTCTGTGAACTATGTTTACATTACAATTAAAAAGAGCCATGATGCTCATATGAGATCTGAAATTGCGAAAGTAGAGTTTTGAACAAGGATGAAGTATTTTTTAAAGAGTTGGGCCTACATTTCATTATTTGGTTCCATCATTTCTTAGATATTTTCGTGCTTTCTCTTTGAGGAAGGTTCAGATTTGATGTTGCTTAGTGCGTCTACGATGAGAGTACTATGAAGGGTTAAATTTTTTTGATGCATGGAGTCTCTGCATGGAGGCCTCTCAGTCCGGTAAGCCTTTTGCATTGGCATGTCTTATCAATTTTTATGTTTCCAAAATATTTTTTATCGTTAATACCAAATGCATTGTTGTGCAAAATTTTTGTAACCGAGTTTCCTTCATCTCTATGGATACCCCACGTATCGTTTCCTTTTATTTTACAAAACCTTGGTAAGTTATGATTAACCATTATCTCGATTTTGGTTTTTGTTACAGGCCTTTTCCAACATTGTTGAGTTTCTTGGTTGGTTATAACTGGTAGAGATTATTGCTGCAGGACTCAGCTGCTGTTTGAGTATTAACCCTCAAACATTCTCGTAGGCCCGAGGGATTTTAATTTTTGGTAATTTCTTAAAACAATATCATCTTCGATCTTAATGATTTTAAATAAATGGCTAAGGCTAATGACTTCCTACGTATGGATATGTGCAGGAGGAAATGTTGGTGTATCCCATGGTCTGTGGTAATTTTTAATATTTTTCTATGGTGGTTGTTGGCTTCCAGAATTAGGAATAATTTCTCCAATAAGTTTGTGTTTACCCTCCTTTATGTTAATTCCAAAGCTCCTTGAATGGAATCAAAGTTTAAACATTTATTTTTTTTGCATGTGGGTCATGGGATCACTGCAAAATGGATATATACCTATTCCTATATCCAAGTATGCTCAATGCCCTCTTTATCATCCGCATGGTCTGTTATATAACTACCTATGTGCAAGGGTTTGAAACTCGAAGAAACATTCATGGATTCTTAAGATTCGTTGAAATATTTAAGTTAAGTTGTATGCGTTGATTTTTAGTGTGTGTGAAAGAATGCTAGGTTAAAACTGTGTGGTAAATATTAAAGTCTAGCTGGAATTTTCTCAAATCTATGAACTTCATATTTGTGATGTGAATGCTGCTGTAAATTGTTTATTTGGGAGGTTGTCTTTCCCTCTCGACTTAGTTATATTTGATAACACATGTAGTTTGAAGTGTTTGAAGCATTTTTAGTTGATGATTCTTGTTCGAATCGCAACTTGATTGTCGGTCTCATTAGCGACTGATTTAAATTGTTCATTGTTACTGTGTATGTGGAAATTTCATTTACCCTCTGGGTCAGTTTATAATGTATGGTTAGTTTTAATATTTATACTTGGACTTAATGACATAATCATTGTTTAGCGGTTAACTTGATCATCTTTGTAAAAAACAAAAGAAGTCTCTCGGTTCTATTAATACTTTTATACATTGTTAATAGATACTACTATTTATTAGTTATACTTGTTTATTTAAGTTGTTATTGCTATGCTAAGGGTTTTTCTAGCATGATAATGATTATGTATAAAAATATATTTTCAATTGGTATTTTCTCTGTGCATAAATATAAAAATATGATAAAACATTAAACTAAGTATTTACTTAATGTATACATTTCTGCATATAAACAGTATTAAGAATCTAGCATTTTAATAATCATTTTTGCATATAAACAATATTAAGAAGCTAGGTCTAGTAACAAGGAAAAATACACATACAGTTTTTTTTTTTGAGTTCCTCTATGATTTATAAGTTATTACCATGTGATATACACTCATAATGTAGTATAATATTTTACATACAAATTAAAAGTATAATTTCTCATGTTCTCGAGAATGATTACATGTTAAGGTTTACTATGTATTTTTAAAATTCTAATCCTTTACATTTCTATGTCTATTATTTACTTAACAATATTATAATTGTATACTCCATTACACACAAAATACTTTATCCATACACACTTAGCTATATATGCTCTGTGACTTTACAATAATACATTAAACATCATATCTTATTAATTCATTAATAAATGATTAAGATACTATATTGACCGTTCATCTATTACATCTCAACAACACCTATGTTTTGCATTGAAATGTATTTATTACACTAAACATACTTCTATTACCTTTATGGCATTAATTGTATCCCATATTTCTTAAATCTTAATATAATTTATCAATATAGTACACCCATTACTATATTAACAAATACATCTATTACAAAAATTATATTGCTAATGCATACCTTAAACAATACCAAAACATAATAAATTAATCCATTAATTTTATGTTATTTTATGATCTTTTAAGATTTCACATACTCTTCAACTTATTTTAATGGAAACCAATTATTTCACAAGGAGATTGAAATTGTTTTACTTTTTCCCTTAATATTTCAAGAACATAATAGTAAAACCATTCCTTAATTGTAATCATCAAATAAAAGTAACCACTAATGTCTATGTATTCTTAACAATCTTTTCTTTTGTTACCACAAAATTTATTAAATAACTCATTCAATTACTACAAATATAATTTATTTATTTTTAAAATAATATCTTATAAAGTCTATATGAAATACTATCTTATATTATCCAAAAAAAACTATTCTAATAATAACTTTGAGAGAATTTGAGTAATATACATCTTAATATTATGTGCATCTCTGTCAACTTGTTACCATAATGGTAAGTAAGTGAATCATTCCGAATGAAATCACTTAACCCAAGAATCTATTTTTACTGCCTTTTCCAATTCCTTAAGCCAAATCATTCTATTTTTAATCTAAAGTAAGATCCTTCAAGGTTAAAAAAGAACTAAGGTGAATGCTATTTTCACCTCTTTCTATATATTCAATGAGGTTATTTCTTTCCCATTTAATACCGAAGGATTCTATTTACGCTACCATTAAGTATACTAAATAATTATTTTCATCAATAAGTTTTGAAAGCTTGGCACGACAACTTTTGACACGCCTAGTTTAGAGGTAGGATCATTTACAAGTAGTTCCAATTAAATATGATCAAGTGTTTCTTATTAAAATATAGATGAATACATTCAAATATTTTACTTGTACCTAATATCAATTTCAGATTTTCCGTTTTTGTTTTTAATTTAACATGATTTTACTAATTACTGGAATTTCTAATTTATGATCATTTATGAATGACATCTAAAACATAATATTAATAATTATAGTCAAATTTGAATGCAATCAAGTCTCCACCAGATTGCATAACCTCAAATTTGTTTCGCCAAATGCATGGATCAAGGTTAAGGAAGTTACATCAAATTCTAGCCAAAATAGATTCTACCGACCTATCAAATTACTAAGAATTTGCATCTAAAATCGAAAAGAAGAAACTATTACAAGATCATTTGATTTTTGTAGGCTTGATGTGAAAACTATGATGATGGGAATATCTTGAAATGATAGTATAAAAGACAACTTCTTGATTGATATGAAATATATATATATATATATATATATATATATATATATTTATATTTTGGATTGTTTTAGTTTTAGTTGTAATTTGAATTTGTTTATTAATTTTCGTAGCTATATTAAAACGTATAATTCTAGATTTTTCATTATCTTTTATATCTACTTCTAAAAATGAAAACATTTTACCATTGAAACATAATATTCTATTTTTATTTTTGGATGAAATAAATTGCAATCAAAGCATATTATTAAAGCTTTATTTTTAGAGATCAAAACGATATGTAATCAAACATTATCTTCTATTTTTATTTCTGAAAACGAAAATGAATTGCAACAAATATAATCTTCTCAAATTGAATTGATCCATGAGGAATATAATATTATATATATACTTATATGTGTAGTGCATTGAATGTTTCTAAACGCGTAACAAATACAAAGTTATAAACAGATAATTTGTTATAGACGCATAAAACATTGAATATCTCCTCGCCTTGTTATAGAGAACCTTCATTATACAATTGCAACAATTAACTAAGAACTGAATCAACAGAATAAATCGGTATCAAAAAAGATAAATTGATTGGACTTCAAGTTTGAGAGAATGGAATACAATGGAAATTATCAGGAATGCTTCTAGAATGTCCATACTGCAAACTTATCCAACTGACTACACCAGCATTGTTGACATACCTGAGTTTCTTTTTGCATATTCATGTCAAGTTCTTTTCGAGGATGTCGCACCACAATCTCCGTTCGGTTTCCATCATTGATCAATTCCCAATCATAAGAAACCCACCATTTGACCTCCCTACTAGTCCAATGTGTACTCTCCTTCCCCAAGGACCCCCGAGATGAAATGGGGTTGTAGGAAGAAATACCTTTAACATGATCAGGGTGTGTAGATTCCCTAAGGGGACACCCAAATTATATCATTTTTGAGATTCTTGTTGTTTTTCTTTATAATGTAAAAGCTTATTTATTTATTTCTATTTTCAATTCATATTTATTCCATTTCAATGGATTTCCTTTCATATGCATATATGCAATTTCTCTTACTCTTTTCTTAACCTTTCTAATGTTGATTGAGCATTTCTTTCCTTAATTCTTCCAATTTCCCTTTTTATTTTCTTAACCTTTCTAAATGTTGATTTAGAATTTGTTTCATTAATTGTTCCTAATTTTCAATTACATGTTTCCTTGATTTTTTCTTTTGTCTCCTAGTTTTGTGTGTGCATTTGTGTTTCCCATTAGAAACTACTTTCTCTATTTTATTTTGTATATGATTTTTACCATAATGGTATACTTTCCTTTAATTTATTTGTGTTTCCCAATTGCCTTAAAACTCAGAAAAAGCAGGCAATAAAGCAGAAAAATTAGACATGCGCTAGGGAGGCCAGGAATAAAGTACATTTGATTCCAAGAGGTTTCCCAAGTGCTCCATGACTCAAATTTAGCAAGTTTGACCACTATGGATGTGTGGAGGACAACTTGCATAAGGTGGAATATGGAAACTAGGCAAATAAGACAAAAATTGGATTAATTAATGTCTAAGGTAGCTAACTATGGGTTGATTATTCTAACACCCCCCCTTAAGCCTGACTTATGAGTAAAATATCAGAAAATTATAGGGCCTAGCAACAAGGCTTAGTCACCCTTTACATTCTGCATGTCTGTTTAACCAAGGAAAGAGGCAAAAACCCAGTGGGAAAAATCCTCCCTTAAACATGGACAGTAAAACAAAATTTGGAAATATTGTCATCGCTCATGCTTCACAGCATGGTTAGCAATCCCCAGGAGTGATTTGAGATTGTTGAATGTCTTCTCACAAAAAAAATTGGTGAAGATATCTGCTACTTGTTCTGAAGATGAACAGAAGAGTAGGTGAATGGTGCCATCATGCACAAGCTGTCTAATGTAGTGCATATGGATCTCAATGTGCTTGGTTATCTACTTCTGAACAGGATCATTGAAAATTCGAATGGTACTCTGATTATCACAATAGATAGTAGTTGAGTATTCTGATTCGAAACCACACTCTCCAAGTAACCCTTGCAACCATAAACATTGAGTTGCTGCATTTACAACTCCTCTGTACTATGCTTCTGTAGATGAGAGTGCAATGTCACTCTATTTCTTGCTTGACCAGCTGATTGGACCTTCTGCAAGCATGAACAAATATCCTGATGTTGACTTTCAATCTGTGCTGTCACCTACCCAATCACTATTAGTAAACCCAATAAAATCAAGATCATATTTAGCTTTGTAGAAGATCCCATGAGTCCTTGTTCCCTAAACAAAGTTAAGGATCCTTTTGGCTGCTCTCCAATGGATCTCATGAGGCTGATCCATGTATCTTGAAGCCACACTTATTGCATAATAAATATCAGGTCTAGTATGTGTAAGATACAACAAACATCCAATCAATTGCCTATACAGTGTATTGTTTACCATAGGTGAAGAATCAGCTTCTTCAAGCTTAACTCCTGAAAGGAAAGGAGTCTTGCTTGGCTTGCAATCCTTCATATTGAATTTGTTAAGCAAATCCAAGGCATACTTGAACTGATTTACTTTGATTCCTTCTTTGGTTTGAGCAATCTCGAGCCCCAAGAATTGGCTCAATAAGCCCAAATCTGTCATTGAGAAGGCATGGTTCATTGCATCCTTCAAGGAGGCAATTTCATCCTTTGAGCTTCCTGTAATGAGAAGGTCATCAACATACAAAAAAATGATCATTAATGAACCATGAATCAGCTTCAAATATACATTTGGATCTAACTTGCATCAAACAAAATTCAGTGATAGTAGAAAGCTATCAATCTTGGCATACCAAGCCCTGGGGGCTTGCTTAAGCCCATACAATGACTTCTTTAGCCTACACACAAGAGATGGGTTAGTAGAAAATCCTTGAGGCTGCTTCATGTAAATGTCTTCAGTGAGATCTCCATTCAAGAAAGCACACTTCACATCCATGTGGTGTACCTCCCACTGCTTTGAAGCTGCAATGGCTAAGGCTAGCCTGATGGAGTCGATCTTTGCCACTGGTGCAAAGGTATCATTGTAGTCTATTCCATGTACCTGTGAGTAGCCCTTGGCTACCAATATAGCCTTGTACTTCAGAGGTGAACCATCAGCAGCAAATTTGGTTTTGTACTCCCACTTACACTGAACTAGATTCCTCCCATGGGGAAGATCAACCAGCTCCCAAGTGTTGCTCTTCTGGAGTGAGCTGAACTCTTCTTCCATGGTTGTTTGCCATATAGGATCATGTTCCACATCTTCATATGTCTATGGTTCTGATTCAACCATCAGATATCATTTCTCTACAAACATAGGATCTTTCATGCACAGAGCACTCTCAAATTGAGATCTAGTCCTCCTAGGATCATTAGGATTTCCTGGTAGCTCTCCAGCTACATGAATGGTCTTGGCTACCCATTTTGGTCTTGCAGGACTATTAGGATCTGCAATTAAATCATCATTATAAGACATATCAGAATTAACAATTTCAACTATCTCTTCACTTAAATTCAGAGGTTCTGGTGGTGAAGAGGATTCTCCAACTTCCACTGCTGCTAGGGGCTCTTCTTGAAACTGAACACACCTTTCAATGAAGGCTTTGTTTGTTCTCAAATTGATCAGCTTGTACCCTTTTGAATATTCAGAGTACCCAACCAATAGACACTCTTGGCTTTGGGGCTGCAAAGCCTTCCTCTTTTATGTTGGAATTCTAGCCCAAGCCCTTGAGCCAAAAATCCCGAAATGGGTCACATCTGGCTTGTGCCCACTCCATGCTTCGAAAGGATTCATACCATCAAGCTGTTTATGAGGCACCCTATTTTGGATATAAGCTGCACAGTTTATAGCTTCAGCCCAAAACTTTGGTGGCAAAGTCTTAGCCTCCATCATGCAAGTTGCCATCTCTTTCAGTGATCTATTCTTCCTCTCATCAACACCATTCTGCTATGGTGTGTAAGGGATAGAATGTTGCATCTGAATACCTACATCTACACAATATTGAATGAACTCAGACTGACATACTCACCACCATTGTCAGATCTGAGGACCTTGAGTTTCCTCCTAGACTGGTTTTCAACCAAAGCCTTAAAGACTTTGAAAAGGCCAAAAACTTCAAACTTGTGTTTCAGGAAGTAAACCCAGCAATACCTGGAAAATTCATCTATGAATGTCAATGCATATTTGGCCTGACTCATTAACACATGAGGAAATGGCCCAGCAACATCACTGTGGATCAACTCAAGAGGTGCAGAGGTTCTCTCATGACTAGATTTCTCAAATTTATGCTCTGGGTGTTTTCCTAGGATGCAACCTTGACAGACTCATTTGGAAAACTTAATCTTTGGTAACCCTATGACCATTTATTTTTCACTAATATCAGAAAGATACTTGTAATTAAGGTGGCCAAATCTTTCATGCCAAAGCTTTCTTTCCTCATTAGCATGAATTAGAAGAGCAGAGGGGTTTGAGTAGGGTAGGAAGTGTGAGAACATGTATACCTTCGAAGTGTGGTTTGCAACTCCTTTTGCAATGACTTTACCACTTGAGATCTCTATGATCTCAACTTCATCAGGGGAGAATATGACCTTCTTTGGAAACCCTGTGTGGGTCATCTGATACACTGATAAGAGGTTAGAGGAAAGATTTGGAACATACAACACATTGCTGAACTTACCATGGTCAAGATCAATCCTCCCTTTGCCCAAAATTTAAGTGAGAGAGTCATCTCCCAGTACTATTGGTGGACCTTTCGACATGTCAAATGAGGTGAATGCCTCCTTGGTCAAAACCATATGTATTGAAGCCCTAGAATCAATGATGAAACTAGATGAGCTTGATGTGCTAGCAACCAATGCATGAACTCTCTCTCTGTCTTCTGAATTTGATCCTCCTTCCCTCTTCTTTGAGCTGTTTGGAAGGGAGATGCCATTCTTTTCCAGGATTTGGGTCAGCATGTCTATTTGCTTCTTCATGTAGGAGCTCTCAGAATGATTTCCCTTACTGTAGTATGCGCACTTGCTCATTTCTCCTTTGTTCTTCTTCTTCTGGGGGTTCTTCTTGGAACCTTGAGGTTCCTCTGGAGACTTGTTCTTGTCTCTCTTTTGCTCAGGTGGATTTTTAGCTTTCTTCTTGCTTTTTGAATCCACCCTCGAATCTCTAGCAACCAGAGCTTGGTCCTTGGATGGTTTGATGGTGCCCATCATCACCAATTTATCTTGTTCTTGTGTGAGAGATTCCATGAAATCTGCAAGGCTAGGCATTTTCCAGGCTCGAGCTATCAACTTTGTGGCATAGAAGGTCAAAACAAACACTGAATAGTCAGGTCCAAGCTTTGAGAGTATGGCCAAAACCAGTTGCTCATCCTTCTTTTTGATCCCACATTGTTTTAGCTACAAAACAAGTGCTTTGAACTTGGAAAAATAGAGTTGCAGGGATTCAAAGCTATTTAGACTCAGGGAGATCAATTCATTTTCAATTTGATGTCCCCTCATCTCATCTGTCTTACCAAAAAGATTGACAAGATTCTCCCATACTTCATTTGATGATGTCAATCCATCAAGATGGAAAAGGAGGTCTCTGGATATGCTCAGACACAAGAGACCATAGGCCTCATCCCTCCTGTTGTGCCATTTAATCTTCTATGCAGCTGCATTGGGCTCTGCTTATGTTGCCATAGTCACTCTATAGAGGCCTTTTGCTCTCAACAGTATCTCCATCTCTACTTTCCATTCAAAAAATTTAAATGGAGTCAAGATGATCTTCTGAGATTGATCCATAGCTCAGAAATTGTCCCTTCAATCAGCAGAATGCTCCCAGCCAATGATGTCGAACCTGCAAAACAAATTGTAAGGAGAGAAATCAATCTACAAAGGCTCTGATACCATGTGGAAATTGAACCTATGTGTTAGAACAATTACACTCACAACAATTGCCAATTACACATGCAAATTACTCACAAAGGAGACTGAATAATGGAACAGAACACTAATTTGTATTGAATAAGTGTACAATAGCCAACCCTGTGAAGTCATAGGCTGCCACAATAAATAATTACATGAGACATTCGAATGCATAAGGATGCTATTCGAATTTAGTCAAAATCAGGCTTACTAAATCTAAGCAATACCCCCATAGGTGCATAAAGCACTTTCCAAATCTGTCTAGGAGCTCATGAATTGGAAATATCAATTAGGAAAGATAATAGGTGGTGGAAGGACAACTCATGCATGCTTTTCAAAGGAGAAAAGAGTGGAGGATGTTGAGGACAAAAAACAAGTTAACTTCACCTAGTCAAACTTTCCCAATTGCCTTAAAACTCAGAAAAAGCAGGCAATAAAGCAAAAAATGCAGACATGCGCTAGGGAGGCCAGGAATAAAGCAGATTTGATTCCAAGAGGTTTCCCAAGTGCTCCATGACTCAAATTTAGCAAGTTTTGTAAATTTGAGCACATAGATCTATAGACAAATAGACAACTCACAAAGTGGATCTCACAATTTACTCAGCAATTGAAGAATGAAACAGTGCAAAAAAGGCTTGCAGCTGTGAATGTTTTCATTAATCAAAAAGTAATCCGATGATAATTACAATGAATTAAAATGTCTTTAATAGTCACAAGCAATTCGAATCCACATGAGGAAGTTCGAATTGATTAGACTCTACTTCACTGTAGGTAACCAAGACCTTGTCTAAATCACTATCGGAGGACTCAGTAGTTAACTGACCTTGTATAAACCATAACCAGAGTTCATCAGAGCTCTAAAACACAACTCAAGTGTTACATTCAATGTTGACTAAGGTTAACTGATTGTGGTAGGTGAGAAATGCGCCCCACATGTGTTCAGTCAAGTAAACCTAGCGCTAACTGAATGTAGAGGACTAGAACTGAATGTAATTGAATCCTAACTTAGCTTGACTAGCCACTAACTGAAGTGAACTAACCTTGGTTGGTTTTGGCACTCCCAGTGGCTTCCTAAATTGTAGGGATTGGTCTAGGAGGCTCCTAAACTGATGCAATCAAGTGCAATTAGTGGCAGTGAGCCTCAATTAGTGTTCCCCACACTTTAGTAACTGAAACATGTGCCCCAATTAGGTCAAGTGGACCCAATAGTGTTAATGACTATAAATAGACTGGATGGACTCCCAATTTAGACATGACTCCCAATTTAGACATATGACCAAATTTGGACAAGAGAGGATTAATAATCTTAACAAGTTTGACCACTATGGATGTGTGGAGGACAACTTGCATAAGGTGGAATATGGAAACTAGGCAAATAAGACAAAAATTGGATTAATTAATGTCTAA
>LPNX010585460.1:326624-349406 GCA_001517045.1 Pseudotsuga menziesii
CTACATACATCCCCTCTTCAAGAAACTTAGTCCCAAAGTTTTTAAAACAAGTAAGGAAATTGATGGTGCATTTCGAATGCATCCTCCCAAGTATCTGAGTTGGAACTATAGCTATCCCACTCGACTTTTACTTGGTCAACTAAATGACACCGAAGCTGTCGATTTCATCAGTCCAGTATACGGATCGGTTCGTGTTATATTTTTATCATTCAAGCTAGCATTATCTTAGGATCATTAACTAAGAGAATAACAAGCACATAAATCAAACATAAGAGACAATGAACACAAATATTTTCCTCGGGGAAACCATAAAGGAAAAAACCCCGCAACTTCCTTAGAGATAGAATCAGCACCAAAAGAAAAACCCCAAAAACAGTAAGATGATCTCCCGACAGCAGTAGTCTCTCTCTCTCTCTCTCTCTCTCTCTCTCTCTCTCTCTTGTCCCAACAACATCTTCTCTCTCAGTTATGCGCTACAACTAAGTGTGAGTGAATGTATGGTAAATTGACAGGGTCACTCTCTATTTATAATAATTCTCAACTTGACAATAACTCACTAGGGCCGACTTCTCTAGGAGAGTCTAATAACCCTAGGGCCCCACAAATGCGAGATCTTTAACCCTTGATCAATAGGAGGGTTACCCACAATGAATTTACATGACTTGTTTACATTATAGAATCTCCTGATGCGAACATCAGGGCATGGCATGACTCAACCACTTCCTGGAATAAACATCGGGATATAATATACAAGTGAATACATTCCAAAGTTACAATTACATCAACACTCCCTCTTAACTAGGAAGGTATTGTCTCGACACAATTTATCAGCACACGTCTTCTTCTTTGGATCATCATCGAGTTCTTGTCATCTTCATCTTCAATTCATCTTCATCTAGATATGGATCATTATTGTTGGATCATCATCATGGGTGCTATCTCTTGATTCTTCTCATCACGAGAAGTTCTACAAAGCTAGTCCTTTTTCATACTGGTTGTAGGAATAGCCTCCAAGTAGGTCCTCATCTTCTTCAGCACTTATATTTGACTAAGTCAAAAGGCCCCCCAGCACTTATCATTGACCATGATAGGAAACTCATTCACACATCATGTCAGAAAGGCTTTGCGCTTACATTTGACCATGATAGGAAACTCATTCACACATCATGTCAGAAAGGCTCTCCAGCACTTATATCTGACCATGATAGGAAACTCTTTCACACATCATGTCAGAAAGGCTCTGCACTTACATCTGACCATGATAGGAAACTCATTGACACATGATGTTAGAAAGGCTCTATGCTTACATCTGACCATGATAGGAAACTCATTCACACATCATGTTAGAAAGCCTTTGCACTTACATCTGACCATGATAGGAAACACATTCACACATCATGCTAGAAAGGCTCTACACTTACAGCTGACCATGATAGGAAACTCATTCACACATCATGTCAGAAAGGATCTGCACTTACATCTGACCATGATAGGAAACTCATTCACACATCATGTCAGAAAGGCTTTCAACCCCAAGCTAAGTGTCGGTCCCATATTGAACAAATTTTTGGTAAATGACCAGGTGCCTCCATTCTCCCAGAGAATCGCATTCAATGCTTATATCTGATCATGTGAGAACACATCTCACAGTCACCTCAGAATGGCTCAGCACTCACATCTAACCATGGAAGGAGCCAATCCTCTCACCATGACAGAATGGATCAACCCTTACATCTGAACATGGAAGGAACCAAACCTCTCACCATGTCAGAATGGCTCACGGACTCATCACTTCCCTTTGGAGGGAACCTCGATCTAGAGAACACCAAGCTTCTCCCTGAAGTATTCAAACTTCACTCTAGCCAATGGCTTATTCAATACAGCAGCTATCTATTCGTCCATTGCAACATACTAGAGCTTCACTGCTCCTCTCTGCACCATATCCCTGATATAGTGATATTTGATCTCGATATTTTTTGACTTGTCATGGAACACCGGGTTCTCAGAAAACTTCACACAACTCTGGTTTTCACAATATATACAAGTAGCATCCATCTGGACATCAAATAAATCATGCAGTAGCTTCCTCAGCCCTACTGCCTCACAACTAGATGAACGAGATATGATATACTCTGCTTCAGCTATACTTAGTGCCACACAAGACTGTTTCCTGCTAAACCAAGAGATAAAACCTGATCACATACTGAAGCAAGACCCTAAGGTGGTATTTCTATCGATGGCACTGCCTACCCAGTCTGAATCAACATAAACTTCCAGGTTAATCTTCTGATCAGATTTATATTTGATCCCATAATCAAATGTACCCCTCAGGTACCTCAGAATATGCTTTGTAGGAATCAAGTGAACATGTCTCGGATCTGTCAGTAATTGGCTCAAGGTGTTCATAGCAAAGCAAATGTCTGGTCTCGTATTCATCGGGTACATCAATGACCCAATCATCTGACGATACATCATAGGATCAACCTCTTCTGATGAAGCATCATTCAATAGCTTCAGGTTTGATGCCATAGGTGTTGTCATGGCCTTGCAATCCATCATCCTGAATCTCTTCAATATCTCTACTGCATACTTCACTTTTCCTAGGAAAATTCCATCTGCATTCTGCCACACCTCCATGGCTAGAAAATAAGTCCTTCATTTTGAACTCGGAAACAAGCTTTCTCTTCGTATTAGCAATCAACCCATCCATACCTGTTACAAACAGATCATCTACATATAGTAGGAGTATCACTGGGTTACCATATTCAACCTTGTAGTAAAGGTTGGAATCTGCTTTACTCTTGGTAAAGCCCAAACTGGATAGAAAGACATCAATTTTGTCGTACCATGTCTTGGGTGCTTGTTTTAAACTGTACAGGGCTTTCTTCAATTTACATACTTTAGTCTCCCTATCATGCGTCTCAAAACCGAGTGGCTGCTCCACATACAATTCCTCTTCCACTACACCATTCAAGAAAGCAGTCTTGACATATGTCTGGTGTATCTTCCATTTCATCACTGATCTTATGGAAGTGTATCTGGCTACAGGTACAAAATTTTCTTCATAATCTATTCCTTCTTTCTGGGAGAAGCCACGAGCCACAAATCTTTCTTTATATTTCTCTATGCTGCCATCTGCAACATGCTTGATCTTGTAGATCCATTTGGAAGTTACAACAGACTTCCCTTCTGGTCTTGGGACAATATCCCAGACATCATTCTTCATGATCAATTGATACTCTTTGATCATAGCATCCTTCCATTCTTTCCTTTCTGCTGCTTCTTCATAGTTGGAAGGTTCTTTAACGATGAAGTCACATAATAAGGCTACATAACCGGAGCAGGACCTAGTTCTTTTCCTTTCTTTATTATTTTCTTCTGGATCCCCATATCTTTCTGCACCTTGGATAGCTTCTCATACCCAAGCAGGTTTCCTCTTGTGAGGATTCTTCTCCTAAGGTGGATCTACAAGTTCTTGAGGTTCTTCTATTTCTCGATCTTCTTCTTGAATTTCTTCATTCATGGTTGTGTCATGAATTCTGGGTGCTTCTATTTCTTCAGGTTCTTCAGCAGATCTCTTTCTGGATTTGTTGTAAGCTAAGTCTTCGTCAAATGTTACGTCCCTGTTGATGTCGATATTCTTGAATCCTGGGAAGTATATTCTGTAAGCCTTCGAGCTTTCAGAGTATCCCACAAATATACATTTATTTCCAGAAGGATCTAACTTTGTCCTCTTTTCTTTCAGAATGTGAATGTACACTGGACAACCAAATATTCTGAGATGGCTGACTTCTATTTTCTTGCCAAAAAATACTTCTTCAGGTGTCTTGTTCATGAGTACTCTATGTGAAGTACAGTTCTGTACATACACCATTTTTCTGGTCACTTCTGCCCATAGATGCATGGGAATATCTTGATCATGAAGCATGGCCCTTGCAGCTTCCATGATCGTTCTATTCTTTCTTTCTGCAACCCGATTCTATTGTGGATTATATGGAGTGGTTAACTCCCTCTTAATCCCTGAATCCTTGCATAATGATTTGAATTCATTTCATGTGAATTCTTCGCTATTATCTGATAAAAAAGTCTTGATCTTCTTTTCTGTGTGGTTCTCGATTAAGGATTTGAATTCCTTGAACTTGTTGAATACTTCATCTTTGTTCTTCAAGAAGTATATCCATGTCTTAATAGAAAAATAATCAATAAAAGAAACATATTATACATACTCAATTAATGAACTAGATGACATTGGACCGCATACATCAGAGTGAATGATTTCCAAGATTCATTTTTCCTTGATCTCGCTGCTTGTAAATGTCTTCTTTGTGTTCTTTCCTTTCTCACATCCTTTGCAGACACCGTCATGCTTTGTCTGAATTTCTAGAAGTCCTTCAACAACTTTGCCTGCAAGTGGTAGTGCACATGTGCAAGCCTTCTATGCAAAAGTTCATTTGGTTCTACCAAGTCATAGACCTCCTTCTTGTTCCCCAATCACTACTACATCATCAATAGTCTTTCTCTTTGGCCACATGAGGACTTGGCCATTTAAAAATTCAACCCTCATGCCTTTTACATCTAATGAAAATATGGAGAGGAGGTACTTCTTTAGTCCTGGTACAAACAATACATCCTTTATCATCATAGACTTTCCAGAGTCTAGCTTATAGGAGGATTCCCCACTACCTTTTATTGGATACTGGAAGTCATCTCCAAGTTTCACCTTGTGGGGTGATTCATGTTCTGATAGTTTCACACAGGATTATTTGAATCTCATCATATGTTTGGAATCCCCACTGTCTATAAGCCAATCATTTCTTTCATGTGTGATGTTTCTTGTGAGAACAGAAATCAATACATATTCTTCATCACTTGAAGAATCATCACTTTCTTGCTTGATTCTCTTTCCGAAGGGTTCATCATCTTCTGCAGAATGAGGATGATGTCTTCTCTTGTTTCCCTTCTTCTTGTGAGAGACATTTTGGTTCTTAGGACATTCTTTAGCATAGTGTCCTCTTTCATCACATATGAAGCATCTGAATCTAGGTCGATTCTTATTGAATTTATTAGGATGAGAATGCTTACCTCTGTGATAGTCTATCCTGGTTTTCTTGGAGTGAACAGTGAGAGTTTGATATTCACTTCCCATATTTTCTTCTCGAGCTACTATCTTATCTTCTTCTTGTGATAATTCTTCCCACAGTCTACTAAAATTGACTAGCTTCTTTCTGGCACAGATCCCTTGAATGAAAGAGTCCCATGTCCTAAGGAGACCATTCAAGGTGGTCATTACAATCTCTGCATTCTCCACTTATTCCTCCACTACTTCAAGTTGTTCTTTGATCTGGGATACCCTTGTGAAGTATGACTGTATGGTCTCCACATTCTGGATCTTCACATTCTTCAACTGGTTCCTCAAATTCATCTTCTGGTTTATGTTCTTTCCTTCAAATAGTTTGGTCAGGGCATCAAACATAGCTTTAGGTGTCTTTAGGGAGGACACCTATGGTATGAGGTGATCCTTGATTGAATCAACAATAATCCTCTTATCCATAACCAATTTCTTCTTGTGTAAGTATTTAGCCTCATCTCCCTCTGGAACTGGAACCTATTCCATGATGTAAGAGTCCAACTCATTTTCTTCTAGGACCAGAGCGATCCTATACTTCCAGGATCGGAAGTTATCAGCTCCCTCAAGAATTTAATCAAGCTTGGTATGATGAGACATCTTGACTAAGAACCTCAAATGGAAATACAAAAGATTTAGATATTACTAGGTTAAGATGTTGTATCTGGATTTGGAGCTGAATTTTTGTAGAGCTGATTCAGGAGCATATTAGGGTTTGACTTTCCCAGAGTTCTGTCCAACCAAAATCTTTGATCTTGATCTCTAAAATTCGATTTTGAGGAGGAGATCAATAATGGCCTGAGCTCACTCAAAAATTCCACTTCTGTATAAAGCCCTAATTTTCGGCAGCAGTGTCAGGTCAAAAACTGAAAAGACTCAGAATTGGATTATGCTTCGACAAAAAGATGTGCCCTGGAGAGGAGAGTCAACCCAACCTTCTTTTGCTAAAAATATGTGGAGAGAGATCCAAAAAGTAGGAAGCCCTAGTTTCCACAGCTGCACAATGTCTTCTTCTCAGGTTAGCTCTGATACCATGTTATATTTTTATCATTGAAGCTAGCATTATCTTAGGATCTTTAACTGAGAGAATAACAAGCACAGAAATCAAACATAAGAGACAATCACCACAAATATTTTCTCGGGGAAGCCATAAAGGAGAAAACCCCACAACTTCCTCAGAGATAGAATCAACACCAAAATAAAAACCCCAAAAATAGTAAGATGATCTCCCAACAATAGTATTCTCTCTCTCTCTCTTGTCCCAACAACTTCTTCTCTCTCAGCTATGTGCTACAACCGAGTGTGAGTGAATGTATGATAAATAGAGAGGCTCACGCTCTATTTATACTAATTCCTGACTTGACAATAACTCACTAGGGCCAACTTCTCTAAGAGATTCTAATAACCCTAGGGCCCCACAAATGCGGGGACTTTAACCCTTGATCAATAGGAGGGTTACCCACAATGAATTTACATGAATTTTTTACATTATACAATCTCCCAACAGGAAAATCGGGGCATGACATGACTCAACCATTTCTGGGAACAAACATCGGGGTATAATATACAAGTGAATACATTCTGAAGTTACAATTACATCAACACTCCCTCTTAACTAGGAACGTATTCTTTCGACACAATTTATCAGCACATGTCTTCTTCTCTAGATCATCATCGATTTCTTTTCATCTTCATCTTCAATTCATCTTCATCTTCAAGGCATCTTCATCTGGATCTGGATCATTACTGTTGGATCATCATCATGGGTGCTATCTCTTTATTCTTCTTGTGACAGGAATTTCTACAGAGCCAACCCTTTTTCATGCCGGTTGTAGGCCTAGCCTCCAAGTAGGTCTTCATCTTCTTCAACACTTATATCTGATTAAGTTAGAAAGGCCCACCCAGCACTTATATCTAACAATGATAGGAAACTGATTCACACATCATGTCAGAAAGGCTCTACGCTTACATCTGACCATGATAGGAAACTCATTCATACATCATGTTAGGAAGGCTCTCCAACACTTATATCTGACCATGATAGGAAACTCACATCATGTCAGAAAGGCTCTGCACTTACATCTGACCATGATAGGAAACTCATTCACACATCATGTCAGAAAGGATATGCACTTACATCTGACCATGATAGGAAACTCATTCACACATCATGTCAGAAAGGCTCTGCACTTACATCTGACGATGATAGGAAACTCATTCACACATCATGTCAGAAAGGCTCTACACTTACATCTGACCATGATAGGAAACTCATTCACACATCATGTCAAAAGGATATGCACTTACATATGACCATGATAGGAAACTCATTCACACATCATGTCAAAAAGTCTCTCAACCCCAGGCTGAGTGTTAGTCCCAAACTAAAAAAAAAATTGTAACTGACCAGGTGCCTCCATTCTCCCAGGGAATGGCATTCATCACTTATATCTGATCATGTGAGAACAAATCTCACAGTCACCTCAGAATGGCTCAGCACTCACATTTGACCATGGAAGGAACCAATCCTCTCACCATGACAGAATGGCTTGGGCCTTACATCTGACCATGGAAGGAACAAATCCTCTCACCATGTCAGAACGGCTCACGGACTCATCACTTCCCTTTGGAGGGAACCTCGATATAGAGAACACCAAGCTTCTCCCTAAAGTATTCAAACTTCACTCTAGCTAATGGCTTAGTCAATACATCATCTATTTGTTCATTCATCGCAACATACTGGAGCTTCATTGCTCCTCTCTGCACCATATCCGTGATATAGTGATATTTGATCTCGATATGCTTTGACATGTCATGAAACATCGGGTTCTCAGACAACTTCACACAACTCTGGTTGTCGCAATATATATAAGTAGCATCCATCTGGAGATCAACTAAATCACACATTAGCTTCCTCATCCATACTACCTCAGAACTAGGTGAACAAGATGCAACATACTCTGCTTCAACTGTACTTAGTGCCACACAAGACTGTTTCCTGCTAAACCAAGAGATAACACCTGATCCCATACTGAAACAACACCCTGAGGTGCTCTTTCTATCGATGGCACTGCCTGCCTAGTCTGAATCAACATAACCTTCCAGGTTAATCTTATGATCATATTTATATTTGAGCCCATAATCAAATGTACCCCTCAGGTACCTCAGAATATGCTTTGCAGCATTCAAGTGAACATGTCTCGGATCTGTCAGAAACTAGCTCAAGGTGTTCATAGCAAACCAAATGTCTGGTCTCGTATTCATCAGGTACATCAAGGACCCAATCATCTGATGATTTATTGTAGCATCAACCGCTTCTAATGAAGCATCACTCAATAGCTTCAGGTTTGATGCCATAGGTGTGGTCATGGCCTTGCAATCCATCATCCCAAATCTCTTCAGGATCTCTAGCACATACTTCCCTTGTCCCAAAGAAATTCCATCTGCATTCTGCCACACCTCCATGCCTAGAAAATAATGCATCATACCTAAGTCCTTCATTTCGAACTCGGCAGCAAGATTTCTTTTCATATCAGCAATCAACCCATCCATACCTGTTACAAATAGATCATCTACATATAGTAGGAGTATCACTGGGTTACCATCTTCAACCTTGTAGTAAAGGTTGGAATCTTCTTTACTCTTGGTAAAGCCCAAATTGGATAGAAAGCCATCAATTCTATCGTACCATATCCTAGGTGCCTATTTCAAATTGAACAGGGCTTTGTTCAATTTACACACATGAGTCTCCCTGTCATGTGTCTCAAAACTGAGTGGCTGCTTCACATACACTTCCTCTTCCACTACACCATTCAAGAAAGGAGTCTTGTCATCCATCTGGTGTATCTTACATTTCATCACTCCAGCCAGAGTAGGTACTGATCTGATGGAAGTGTATCTGGCTACAGGTGCAAACGTTTCTTCATAATCTATTCCGTCTTTCTTGGAGAAGTCACAAGCCACAAATATTGCTTTATATTTCTCTATGCTGCCATCTATGATCATGCTTGATCTTGTAGATCCCCACTCAACGGGGTTCTACACGACCTCCCATATAAAAATTCAAATGGTGTCATCTTAATAGAGATTTGATAACTATTGTTGTAAGAAAAAGCAACCAATGGTAGATATTCCTCGCAATGATTTCGTTGATCCATCACATACATACGTAGCATGTATCCCAATATATGGTTCACCCTTTCTATCTATCCATCCATCTTAGGGTTATATTCTGTACTAAAATTTCGTTGTGTCCCCAAACCTTATTGGAAACTTTTCCAACATATTCTTGTAAACACTAACCCTCTATTTTAAATTATCTTGTGAGGTACACCATGTGACCTCACAACTTCATTTATAAATACTTTTGCAATCTCAAGTGCTTGATAGGTAGTATTTACATGCATAAAATGTGTACTCTTTGTTAAGGTATCTACAACCACAAAAATGGAGTCATGTATTCTCGTTGTCATTGGTAACCCAACTATAAAATCCATTGATATAACTTCCCATTTTGACTCTGGGATTACATGTGGTTGTAGTAATCCTACTGGATTCCTATGCTCATCCTTGACCAATTGACATTCTAGGAACCTTGATACAAAGCTAACTATATCTTTCTATATTCCGCTCCAATAAAATAATGGTTTTAAATATTCATACATATTCTTAACCCCAGGATGAGCCATATACAAAGCCATATGATCTTCTGACAAGATCAAATTTCAAACTTCTTCATTGGACGATACATAAATTCCTTTGTTATACTACAATAGTCCATCTTCCTCTAACACATACCCTTCATACTTTGTGATCTTCATTACCTCATTTTCTAATTCGGTCTTAACCTCACTATACCATTCGTCTTCCAATTGTAATTTCAATATCTTTTCACGTAAATTTGTCTATAAGGGAACTATGGAAAAGATACGGGGCATTCGACTTAGAGGATCTACCACCTTATTCATCGTCCCCTTGATGTACGATATTTCAAAATCATATTCGCTCATTAATTCAGACCACCTCCTCTACCTAGAATTGAGGTCACTTTGGGTAAAAACATGGTGATATGTCTTTAACTCAAATTTCCTTCCTACCAGATAATGTCTCCATAAATGCAAAACATAAACTAGAACAACAAGTTCTAAATCATGCATTGCATAGTTCTCCTCATGAGGTCTAAGTTTGCTTGAAGAATAAGCTATCACCCTACCTTCTTGCATCAAAACACCTCCTAGACCTTCTTTCGATGCATCTGTACATACTAAAAAATATTGATCCATATCTGGTACCTTAAGAACTGGAGTTGTCGTCAGCAACTGCTTAAGCTTTGCGAATGCCTCCTCAAATCATTCTATCCATAAGACCTTCATGTTGTTCTTTTGTAACTCCGTAATTGCTCTTGCAATTTTTTAGAATCCTTCTACAAATCGTCTATATTACCCTGATAATCCCATAAAACTACACATCTCATGCACATTTTCTCAGTGCTGGCTATTCAAGAATGGCCTCAATCTTTGTGGGATCCACCGCTATTCCATCCACATTTATAACATGTCCTAAATAATTAATCTCTCACTGGAATAAGGAACACATTGCAACATAAGTCTCAAATGATCTTCATGCTCTTCTTACATCCTTGAGTAAAAAAGGATATCATCTAAAAGCACTTGCAAAAATTTATCCAAGTACTCTCTGAATACATTGTTCATCAAGTTCAGGGAAATTCCAGGTGCATTCTTCAACCCAAATGGTACTACAGCAAACTCGAAATGCCCATATCGTGTCTTAAATGCAGTCTTTGGTATGTCTTCTTCTCTAATTCTAATGTTATGATATCCCAACCTTAGATCTATTTTTGAAAATATTGTTGCCCCTTTCATCTGATCAAATAGATCGCCAATTCTTGGTAAGGGATATTGATTCCTTATTTTTTCTTTATTCAATTGACGATAGTCAATGCAAAGTCTCCATGAACCATCATTCTTCTTCATGAATATCATTGGTGCTCCACAAGGTGATATACTACGGCGAATGAAACCTAAATGTAAAAGATGTTGGAGTTGTATCTGCAATTCTTGTAACTCTAGTGTCGTCATACGATAGGGTACTCTAGCTATAGGTTCAATTCCTGGCTTACATTCACTAGTGAACTCAAGCTCCCTCTTAGTTGGTAATCCTGGTAATTCTTCAGGGAATACATCGAAGAACTGGGAAAGTATGGGATGTTGACTTATATCGGCAGTGTCTTTCTTGTTATTCATCACTAGCACTACATACAACTCACATCCCTTACACATGCTTTTATTCAATTGCAATGTTGAAATAAACCTTAATCATACACCTCGTTTAGTCCCTATTAGGATTCTCTTATGACCAAAATCATCTATAAAAATTATCCTTTTCTCCTTACAGTCTAACCCAGCTGAATGGGTTTCTAACCAATCCATCCCTAAGATAACATCATATGATCCTAATGCTATAGCATAAAGGGATTCTCTTGTAACACACACACCCAAGTCTATTTCATAATCCTTGACCAATTCTCCTACTCTTTGACTGATAGCTGATGCCATTTCGACTACATCGAAATCATCTTGCTTGATTTCCATCACCTTACATCTAGATAATGCTTCATAAGAAATAAAACTTTCAGTTGCTCTTGGGTATACTAGAAGAGAGAAGGTCATACCATTTATTTTACCTGTCATCTCTAGCACAGTGGACTAATGTTCTGCCTAATAGTTGTTCATTGCGGCATGAATTTGGTGTGCCTTTCCCAAGTCTCCAACTGTAGTCTGTCTCTTTCCCTGACTAGAATCTTTCTTGGCTTATGGGCAATATCTCTGGAAATGTGGTACTCCACAAGTCCAACACCCCCATTTTAGGGCCTGCCTCTAGACACTCAACTGAGTAAAAGTAGATCCACTACTATACTGGGGGAGTTGCACTACTAGATTTCCACTATGATATTGTGACTTCCCTACTGGTGGCCTATATGGTGGTCTCTGTCCACCAGGTGCACGTTTATGACTCCCTATTATGGTTTCTTATATGAATCTCAACGCCCTATCACTGGTCTCAAAGCACTAGCTGACTGCACTCCTGGTCTCTGTACCACTGCTCCTGTAGATCGAGGTGGTCGATACTACCCACCTCCTACAAGATCTTCCTCAACTATGATTTCTTTTTTCACTACTTCATGGAAGGTACATGGCATTAAAATACATACTGTTTCCCTCATGTTGAAGTTAAGTCCATACACAAATTTATTAACTCACAACTTCTTTGTAGTCAAATGTGGAGCATATCTCAATAGTTCCATGAATTTAGATTCATACTCTAGGGCTCATCAACCTACTTGTCTCAAGGAGTTGAATTCATTCAACTACATTTCAATAAACTCTTCATATAGGTAATGTTCATGAAAACGCTCTTCAAATATTTCCTAAGAGACCTATGTTATTTCAATTCCAAGCTGCGGCAACAAGATCTTCCACCATAGCAATGCACTTCCCTTAAGATGCAATATAGCCATGCGCACTTTCATGTTTGAAGTATAATCGCATAATGCAAAGCACATGGACATGTTCTCGAGCCATGCATCGGCTACAATGCCATGAGGTGTGCCCCAAAATTCTGGAAATTTCAATTTCTCAAGTTCTCTTTGAGCACTTTCCTTCATTGGTTGTTGCGATCCTTCTCTAGGTGCCGAGGAATCTCTATTCTCTTGGTCTAGCCGACTAATCAATGCATCAGACATCCACTGGAATGAAAGCATCACATTCATTACTTCACATGCAGGTATATGGGTATGTTCTTCCATTGATGGTGGAGATCGTTGAGGTGAAGGTTGCATGGGAGTTGGTGCACTATGTCCCCTAGCCCTTCTACCTCTCCTTCCTCTTCTTCTCCTAGCATCCATGCTTCCTGAATTTGCAAGGTGAATAAGTCATACATTAGTTTCCAAACACTACATAGTAATAAAGAAAAAATAACTTAAAGAACAATGAGCCCAAGGTCCTAGAGTTAGAACCTCGCTCTAATACCATATGTAACACCCCATTATCCTTAGGTCTAGTAACAAGGAAAAATACACATACGGTTTTTTTTTTAAGTTCCTTTATGATTTAGAAGTTATTACCATGTGATATAATCATAGTGTAGTATAATATTTTACATAGAAATTACAAGCATAAGTTCTTATGTTCTCGAGAACGATTACATGTTAGGGTTTACTATGTATTTTTAAACTTCTAATTCTTTACATTTCTATGTCTATTATTTACTTAACAATATTATAATTGTATATCCCATTACACACAAAATACATTATCTATACACACTTAGATATATATGCTATGTGACTTCACGATAATACATTCAACATCATATTTTATTAATTCATCAATAAATGATTAAGATACTATATTAACCGTTCATCTATTACATCTCAACCACGCCTCTCTTTTGCATTGAAATGTATTTATTACACTAAACATACTTTTATTACCTTTATAGCATTAATAATATCCCATATTTCTTAAATCTTAATATAATTTATCAATATAATACACCCATTACTATATTAACAAATACATCTATTACAAAAATTATATTGCTAATCTATACTTTAAACAATACCAAAACATAATAAATTAATCCATTAATTTTATGTTATTTTATGATCGTTTAAGAATTCAATCATCAAATAGAAGTACCCACTAATACCCACTAATGCCGTATGTATTCTTAACACTCTTTTCTTTTGTTACCACAAAATTTATTAAATAACTCATTCAATTACTACAAATATATTTTAAAACCCTTTTTTAAAATAATATCCTATAAAATCTATATGAAAAACTATCTTATATTATCCCCAAAAAAACTATTCTAATAAAAACTTTGAGAATTTGAGTACTATACATCCCTTGAAACAATTTAATATTTTAAAACTTAAAACTATTCCTCATTGTAATTGTCAATAGAAATACTTGAAAATCAAACAAATAAAAAAAAACATAAGATTTTTTTAATATTTGGTTCATAATATCGACACGGATATCTATAATCTCTTTTTTTTATTAATGTTATGTGTATCTCTGTCAACTTGTTATCATAATGGTTAGTAAGTGAAGCATTCCGGCCAAAATCACTCAACCCAAGAATCTACTATTACTGCCTTCTCCAATGCCTTAAACCAAATCATTGTATTTGCATGCACTCTTTCTAAGGCGAATGCTATTTTCATGCACTCTTTCTATATATTCACTCAAGTTATTTCTTTCCCATTTAATACTTAAGGATTCTATTTACGTTACCATTAAAAATACTAAATAATTCCTTCCATCAACAAGTTTTGAAAGAAAAAAACAAGTTTTGAAAGCTTGACACGACAACTTTTGACACGCCTAGTTTAGTGGTAGAATCATTTACAGTCCACTCCAATTAAATACGATCAAGTGTTTCTTATTGAAATATAGATGAAGACGCTCAAATATTTTACTTGTACCTAATCTCAGTTTCAGATTTTCTGTTTTTTTATTATTTAACATGAGTTTACTAATTACTGGAATTTCTAATGTATTTCCAATTTATGATAATTAATGAATGACATCTAAAACATAATATTAATAATTATAGCCGAATTTGAATGCAATCAAGTCTCAACCATATTGCATAACATAAAATTTGTTTAGCCAAACGCATGGATCAAGGTTAAGAAAGTTACATCATATTGTAGCCATCAAATTACTGAGACTATGCATCTAAAATTAAAAAATAAGAAATTGTTATAAGATCATTTGTTTTTGTAGGTTCAATGTGAAAACTATGATGATGGGAATATGATGAAATAATAGCATAAAAGACAACTTCTTGATTGATTAGAAATATATATATATATATATATATATATATATATATTTTGGATTGTTTTAGTTTTAGTTGTAGTTGTAATTTGAATTTGTTTATTAATTTTTGTAGCTATATTAAAACGTATAGATCTATATTTTTCATTATCTTTTATATCTACTTTTGAAAATGAAAATCTTTTACGGTTAAAACAAATTATTCTATTTTTAATTTTCAATGAAAGAAGTTGCAATCGAAGCATATTATTAAAGTTTTATTTCTAGAGATCAAAATGATATATAATCAAACATTATCTTCTATTTTATTTCTGAAAACGAAAATGAATTGCAACAAATATAATCTTGTTAAAAATGAATTGATCCCTGAGGAATATAATATTTTATAAATATACTTATATGTGCAGCGAATTGAATGTTTCTAAACGCGTAACAAATACAAAGTTATAAATAGATAATTTCTTATAGACACATAAAAAGTTCAATATCTCCTCACCTTGTTATAGAGAACCTTCGTTATACAATTGCAACAATTAACTAACGACTGAATCAACAGAATAAATCGGTATCAGCAAAGATAAACTGACTAGCGTTCAAGTTTAAGAAAATGGCATACAATGCAAACTATCAAGAATGCTTCAAGAATGTCCATGATACAAACTTATCCAACTGACTACGCCCACATTGTAGACATACTTGTGTTTCTTTGTGCAGATTTGTGCTAAGTTCTTTCTGAGGATGCCACACCACGATATTCGTCGAGTTCCCATGAACGTTGATCAATTCCCAATCATAAGAGACCCACCGGTTGACCTCCCTACCATTCCAATGGGTAATCTCCTTCCTTAAGGACTCTCGAGATGAAATGGGGTAGCAGGAAGAAATACCTTTAGCACAATCAGGGTGTGTAGATTCCCTAAGGGGCCTCCCAACCCCATTCACACACTGATTAACCAAACTCTCCACAGTCACCTTCGAATTAAATTGGACGTTATTTCGTCCATCCAATATTAGGGCTAGCATTGTGTGTGTGCCCAAACCTTGTTCATTTATTTATATCATTTTTTAGATTCTTTTTCTTTTTCTTTATAATGTAAAATCATATTTATTTATTTCTATTTTCAATTCATATTTATTCCATTTCAATGGATTTCCTTTCATATGCATATATGCAATTTTCATTTTTGTTTTCTTAACCTTTCTAGTGTTGATTTAGCATTTCTTTCCTTAATTCTTTCAATTTTGCTTTTTATTTTCTTAACCTTTCTGAATGTTGATTTAGAATTTCTTTCCTTAATTGTTCCTAATTTTGATTTACAAGTTTCATTGATTTTTGTTTTTGTCTCCTAATTTTGTGTGTACATTTATGTTTCCAATTAGAAATTACTTTCTCTATTTTATTGTGTACATGATTTTTACCATAATGGTATACTTTCCTTTAATTTATTTCCAACTCATGAATTTATTATTTAGTTAAATATTTCTAACTTTATAGTTTAATAATTACATTTGTTTATCATGGTGATATAAAGGGTGTCATGACCATATTCATGCCCTTCAAATATCCTATTTTCCGTGATGGGGAGTTAGTATGATAGCTGAGACCATGTTAGCTCAATTCAATCTACGTTGCCAGGAGAGACTCACGGTTACTGCGGAATAAGGCCAACACCTTACTGCGTGCCCCTCAGTCAATCATCGTGATTGACTAAGTCCGTGTCCTACCCTCACGGCAGCATGCCTTTTGCAAGTAAAAGTCTCTCTCTCTTTTCAACCCACGGCATGGAAAATAGGTGCTAATCATGTTGGTACTTTCTTCCATACAACCCCATCATCCTTTATGTGGATCGATTGGAAATCATGATCATGTGCCTACACACATGAAACCCATGTGCATTAATCGTACTATACAATTAATCGAAATATCAATTCAATAAATTATATCACCTGATATCATATCTATATTCAATCTGGAATTCATGCGGCATTGACACCACCTTGTATCATTGCGCATTTGGACCCCTGTTACACTGGAAAATTGTCAAAGCATCTACGATATATTGTAAGTAACGAAAATTACTTATATTTTCCATTCATACATCATAAAATCAATATATAAATCTATCTACAAAAATCCATTCATTCATGAGTAACAAATGTGACATAACTATCAATATATATATATATAAGTCATTTTAATTCATAGTATTAAACCGGGTCATTTGCACTCAAATTCCCTCAAACAATAACATATTTTTTTAACACTGAAATAGTATGACAAAACAAGGCACTACAATGGTGCATTATAAAATTTCATTTATCCATGGGTACCCAAATGCATCATCATAATCAAAGCATATATATATATATATGTGTTGTTTCATATTATAGAATTTAACCGAGTCATTTGTGATCAAATGCCCTCAAACAATAATATAGTTTAGTAATGAAAGAGTCTAACAAAATGGGGCACTACAATTTCTAGAAATATAACAAACAAGACTAAAACATAGGATTAATAGAATGGAACCTGCCACTACTAATGAGAAAATCAAAATTGGAGGTTGTCATTCCTCCCAACCAAGCTTCCAGAACAGCCAAGTTAATTTCTCTGGAAACCCTGATCCTGTTTGTTGAACCACAAGGACAAATACTGGTCAGAATGCTTCCTATGCATAAGCTAGTTCAATCCCCCCTCCGTCACAATCCTCCTACTTATTCGACAGGTTCAATACTTATAGTATTTTGCCTACAACTTGGTCATTTATCATCCACTTGCTCATTATTACTCCATAATGAGTCTTGACCTGATTTTAGGGAGGATGCCTCATGCATCGCTTGAGATTTCGTTAAACAATTTTGCCAGTTGTGATCTTCTTTTGACACTTGTCATTCTTCCTTGTGGATTAGCAAACACTCTTCAATGAATACTTCAAATGTGATTCTTTGATTTTTTAATTATTAAATAATTAATAATTCTTTTACATTTATTTTAACCTCACTTGATCCAAATCTAAAACAAAATAAATCTTTAACAAATAATAAATATTCGGTAGATTACATATAAAGAATAAAGAACTAGGGTGTCTATTCATAAAAACGTCATCACAAATAAACCTTTTTTTTAATAAGGCTACTTGTAATATCTGCCTCTAATTGTATTTTTCAGAATTGTAATTGAGGTGAGTAAAGAGGTCATTTGAATGTAGTTGAAGATTGTTTGGGATTGTTTTCGGTCGTCGTAAACCTTTCCCTTTCATCCTTCTAGGATATATTTTCTATTGTTTTAAATATGTCATTTGGATTTTATGGTTTTTACATTGCGGGAGCACTTGCGAACGTTAAACAAATTTTATTTTCCCACCCAAAATAATTTATTTCCATCGAGATGGAGGTGACATGATGATTTCTACATTAGGCACATTTTTTACGCAGAATGAGACTACTTTAAAAAATCACAAGCAAGTCCTTAATAATTTGAAAAAATATAATGTAATATTAGTAAAAATTTAAAATCAAAAGAAATATTCAAATTAAAAAAGAAAAACCTTAAATTAAGAGAAAATGCCATGTAATTGGCATTTAATTAATAATCTTCTTATCAAATTTTATAAAAAGAAAATTTTGAAATATACATTTACATGATCATTAATTGACTTCAATGCTTCTCATGATAATGTCTTTTATACATACATCACACCATGCTTCTCATGATAAATAAATAATTATTATGATTGATAGCATAATAATGTACATATATTTTTATGTTATAATAAATAATATTAAAACATTAAATAATGTATATATAAAAACAAGTTTTATGGTTGCTACAACTTAAACATTTTCATAAATATTAAATAGCTTTAGAAATAAAGAATTTGAAAATATTTGTACTTCAGAAATCATCTGAAAGATTGAGATATGCCTCTCAATATATTACAATCCATTTATCCTAAAATTATCCTAGGATATATCCTTCATATATTGTGAACCTCAAAGTCAAGTAAAAATTAATATCACATTACAACTAATCAAGATGTATCACACTTCTTTTTATTATATTTACTTACATGTTAATCATAATTTTGCATACATTACAAACAATCAGCCTATATGTTTATAAGATGCACTGTTTTTTTTACTTTTGACTACAACAACTCACATATGAATTATGGTCTATAAAGTCTTTACAATACCATCATATTATATAACATAATGTGCATATTATTACAATATGGTTAGATATTTAACTAGTTTTTATGGATAAAAGATATTAATTTAATGCAAATTTACTAATATAAAAAAATCATTAAACTTCTTATAAATTTTTCATTAAAATATTTTGTATAATTTATGCCATATATATTTTATACCACATTTTATTGATTTAAGTTAACAATTATATAATTTAAAAATAAATATTTTTAATATAAATAAATCATTAAACTTCTTATAAAAGTTCCATTAAAATCGTATGTTTAATTTATTCCTCTATGTTTTGTACCGCCATGTTATTATACCTGCCTCAGCAGGTATATTGTAATCGATTGCTTTTGACTTTGGTATTAGTTGGTGTCTTTTGAGGCAGTTATAAAGAATTAAAATCTGTTTTGCAAAGTATGACTTAGGGATTTGTAAAATATTTTTTTTTTATTTTGTTAAAAAACTATTTTTGTAAATAGCTGATTGGTGGATAGAAGATGATGTAAACTTTGGAATTTGGTATCTGGATTTCAGTTGACATGTGGCAAGATGACGTCATAATAATAAAATTAAAAAAATCAAAATTATATCCCATTGCCAAGTGGTGCCATCGGAGCCAGCTGTTCTGGGCTCGTTCCCACCCAACTCCATGCGACAATTGTCATCTGCATGTTCATTACAGCAGTTGCATCAATCGCAATATGGATCTATCTGACTATACCGACATGGAAATTGCGGAAGGTTCCCAGTCCTCCTGCGTTTTGGCTCCTCGGTCACTTGCATCTGCTTGCAAAGCACGGACCCAACATTTTCATGCAGTTGGCCCGCAAATATGGCCCTATCTACAGGTTCCAATTTCTCATTTCTCCTTCTGTCCTCCAATTCCAGTTTTTCCATACACTCTCCGATGAAATCTCATGCTTCATCACCTATTCAGTCATTCATATATATCAACTTCATCTACTTACTATGTCAATGTTGACAGTAGTTAATTGAACAGAATTGAGGAAGCAACGCTTACCTCCTTGGCGGAGCGATCGTCAGGTGCGAGGAATCGATTACCTTGGCTATTGATTGTAGGGTTAGCACTTCCACCGATGGCGTACATTTCCCAATGGGTGTAGTCGTTGTGCACTACATGGAAGTAGCCATGTCGGCATCTGCATTTCAGTATCAGAGCATTAAACTTCTTTTCTTTATAAACTTCTGAACTATAATGTTTGATTGATGTGAATTCAGATCGTTTTGGATACCTGGGCGTGCATTGCACAAGCCCTTCCGCAAAATGGTTGAAGGCAAATGTTACTTGCATCTTAACGTCTTGTGTATAATCGTCGTTGTGGCCCAACAGCATGACCTGCAACAATTAATATAACAAATAAATGAACGGCACAAACATTTATTAAGAAAAAGAATTGAACCTTTAATACTACAAAGCTGGAATTTAGATTCAAACCTTATCATGGTGCGTCATAAAGTTTTTTGAAATTGTAATTGCAGTCGAACCGATGATGGCATCGATGAGCCCATCTGTGCAGCTTGACAAGGAGCAATGGTCCACCCAAATATTGCTTGCCCCAAAGATGGAAACTCCATCTCCATCACTGATCATTCTCCAACCGTAATGACTTGGGGAATCTCTCACCATGGCATTTCCTCCAGGCTTGCAGTCATGGATGTGAATCCGGTGAATGATAATGTTGGTCACATACTCTACCGTAATGCAGGGACCATTGGCAATGTGGACATTGGCACCTCTACCGTCGATTGTCTTGTAACTGTTCATGATAAGCTCTTCTTTGAGCTGGATGACCATGTCTCTCTCAAAAATGATCCACAGAGGCTCAGTTTGAATAACAGCATGGTGCAGGGTGCCCGGCCGTGGAGTGACTGCATCATAGTCATTGGGATCTATGATAACATAGAATCTGTCGTTCTTCCCTCCAAGAGCATTCCTGCCGAACCCAATGGCGTAGTCTACAAGCCTCTTCCGATTGTTTTCCCAATCTGGATCGCAGCGCCAGCAGTCGTCGATGGGGTTCCCCGTTCCACAAGACAAAGAACTTAGTTCCCTCCTCGAACTGTTAATGCTCATGCAGTACATTCCATGAACTAACTGTTAACTGATCTCCTGCCATATATTCCATGAATTAAACTCAGAACAACTTGAATCTCAAAACACATTATGTAAATTCTTCAAGGCAGGTGCTGTACACAGTGGGGATATATACAAGGTCTCTACATCTCGGGTAGAAGTTTATCCTGATGAGATTGATGCAAGATTCAACAAAAACAAGAATGAGTGAAAGGATGGCAAGAATTTCGTCGAAGCTTTATAAAGAAGCGACCAAATTGGGCAAGAACACTTTAAAACGAGTTGAGATTGATGCAGGATTCAACAAAAACAAACACTCTATAGCCTGGACAAGAATGGCGGTAATGTTGGAACAAATTTCAGGAATTTAACGCATCAAGAAGAAAACAGACATAGTGGAGTCAGAAACCTTACCGAATACACTACAACCCTGTAAGGAAATTGATCACCAATCTCAGCATTCTCTCCAACTGAAAATGCAAGAAAATATCAGCTCGGCAACCAAGCCTCTCAATTGATATACCAGTGATGGGTAAAGGCAGTGACCATAACATACTCCACTTGCTATCACTGGTTGTCCATATGTGAAGATCCCTGATCCACGTTTTAGAACAAATAAATTATTATGCAGATGGTTTTTGCTATCGCTGGTCATCCATGCAGTTTGCCACCTGTTTTGTGAAGATCATGCTTGTCATTAGAGTTTTTTCTATCGCTGGTCTCTCCTGTTGTCCATGCAGTCTGCCACATGTTGTGAAAGATCCCTGATCTTTATATTGCATTAAGGGAGACAAGGGAAAATTAGATGACAAACATCCATACATAAATGCTACTCAATGCGAGTGTAGATTAGTACATTAATGCAACCCTTGTTATTCATTAAACATTTAAATATTTGTACAAATTATACAAAGAGTTGACTTTGCCAGTCTAAGCAAGCTAAGGTGGTTGATAATTGAAAAAGAACATGTAGGCTTCATGCAATTTGTGAATCACTCACACAATGGTTTAGTCAATTTAATTCAATATGCTTATTTATTTAAATATTGTTCTTTAACTGTTAAATATAAAGCATAGTAATAGGTTGTGCATAATAGTCAAAATTGTTTTTTAAAATTAAAAGATCAATTGTAATTTAACCAAATTGCAAATCTATTAGAATTCCACTTCAAATTCCACTCTAATGTCTGATCTAACCAAATTGGAGATCTATTAGAATTTCACTAATGTCTAGCCATATGGTATTGCTCACTTTGAGAAAAGGGATTCCAGTTCAATCTTTATGTTTATGGTGGCATATAACATATTAAAACTTTTAAATTTATTTTATAATTAATTATGGGTCTCTAAAAAAAATGTTTATAATAAATAATAAAATATTACCAAAAGATAACATTTTTAATGCATAAATGTTTTAATTGATAAATACAATTGTGTTTTTATTGATATTTTGATTCACAACATTTTATTATAAATATTTGTATATA
>LPNX010585460.1:349797-362024 GCA_001517045.1 Pseudotsuga menziesii
TGTCAAAATCTCCAATTGTTGTTACATTTTTAATATCTATATTGTTAAGTATTTATTAGGCATTCAACATTGTTAATGTTATTCAATATCCATTTCTTACGTAATATTTATTAAACTATTTTTAAGAGCCAAGTACTAGGCATCTATGTTGGTTATCTCAGCTATTGGTAGTGACAAAAGCTCTCCTATTCACAAAGACAAGTAAATTCATTTTGGATCTTTAATTTCAAGGACTTACTTAATAACTAATTAATTGATATACACATAGAAATATAAACAGTGACAGTTACAAGAAGTAACAAGTAATGCAACAACCTATAAACAACAAGTAATCTCACATAGAAATATACGTATCATGGCAAAAAGTAATACATTGTTGCAAGTTTGAATGTTTCATAATTTCTTCAACTTTTAGCTTTAAACTATATATACAATATTACAATAAAATATTTCTAAGAGGCAGGTATAAGCAGCCTTGCTGCTATTTCACTTGTTCTATTTGTTTCTGTTAACAATTATATATTTTGAAAATAAATAATAAACATGAGACAATTTGCAATATAAACCCATAAAATATAAGCAACCATATTATTATTTTATTTATATATTTAAAATGCATATTCTAATCAATATAAACCCATAAAGTATAAGCAACCATATTATTATTTTATTTATATATTTAAAATGCATATTCTAATCACGTTATTGTTTTATTTATATATTTAAGATATAAAGGCATATTCTATTATAGTTACTGATATATAGAGTCATGTTTTATGAGGATTTGTATATGTTTGAAAAACTATGGGTAAGATTAACCTGGTGTCAATAAAATTGACCTAAGCATTCCCAACAAGGCTACCGAATAGTAGGCATTCACAGCCATGGCGCTCTCCGAGTTTCTCCCATCTGGAAACTCCAATTTGCTTGCCCATGAATGCGGTGCCCACATATTAAAATTTTAGAAGTAGAATTGAGGCAAATGGGAGCGGAGGAAAATGCATTAGGGTTATGAATTTGAATCATTAAACAACGTGGTAGCATTGGAAGCAGCGCACACAAAGCTATCTAATCACATTGAATGATTTATTCTATGTAGCCAACTAAGAAACCTCCACTAAATTAATGAAGAAGTGAGACGACCTGAGTTAATGGAGATGTCCATGGATAGTAATAATAATGAATATGGTCAATGCGATATGTGATCTCCATCGATCGATTTGGCAATTAGAGTCCACATTTTGTCGAGATTTTTCGTGAAAGACTTCTACAACTAAATCTATACATATGCATGAGACATTTCTAACCCTAAATCCTAGATTTCAAAGCATTACTCTCTCACCAAGGGAATGTTGTGGGAAATAATGTACAAGGGTGCTTCCTACTTTGGGGTAGGGCTAGCTCTTGTAAGCTACAACAAGGGCTCCGTATCAAGCCTCTTGTTGGTGGGTGAGGTTAGATGAACCAAAGTGATCTTGTAAGAGATTGTTAGAAATAAATAAAATAAAACAAATAGAAATAGTAAAACTTGAATGAGATAACAAAGAGGGGAGGAGTATGCAAACTTCAACAATCACTATGAGCCAACCACTTGCATTGTACCCAATTGTCAAGCTAATACAACACCTTGGAGAGGTGAGCTCCAAATGGAGGCAAGCACTCATCCTAAGGGAGGTACTCCTTGTTCAACAAATACTTGAAGTGTGGTTAATGAACCAATGTAAATTGGGAAGAACACTTGCCCCTTGAGGCAATGAGGCAAGGAAGCTCTAGAAATGCTTGGCAAATGGGAAAATGATGAAATGGATGAAAGCTCAAACACAATTCCTACAACATAACTTTGCTTCTAAATCTTCTTACAAATAGCATGCCCATGGATTTCTTTTATAGGACAAGAAGTGGCCAAGAAATGACAAGATCACAATGTGAACTCATTGATTCACAGTTTGAGCTCCCAAGTACACCAAGAGGCCATTTAAGGCCACCAAATGTGTGAGAGGCCGAATTCGAATTCAAATCGATAAATGGAGCTTTCATTATCCATCAATGCGCCACTAGTGTGTGAGATCCCTTCATTTGTGTCAGTAGCATGGGTATCAAAGAAAATTCCAAGCTGCAGTGCTAGTAATGTTCTGGAGTCTTGCGTTGGACTGCTAATAACAAGATTTTAACTAGTGTTCTTTTGAGGCTATCTTGGGCTCATTATGCTCTTTATATCTTGTGAAGGTGTCTTCTGCTATGTGCATGTTGTATGTTAATGATACCTTATCATGTGAATCGTGAAATTATCGTAGGTGTGAGAGTTTTTTGTGATAACAGATGTCCCTTAATGTATGAGGTTTGAAGTGTATTGTAGAGCTGATAATGCATCATCGTTTCTTGTGTTCTTTATCTGTTGGTTCTTCAAACTATGTGGATAAGTGTGACCTTATAAATATGGAGGGTTGCCAATATGTTTTTTTTATACAAACAAGGAGGGAATTTCCATACTACAAAATGAAGAGATTGGGGGATCTCTCAAAAATTATTGTGGGAATGGAGGAGCAAGGGCTTCTGACCATGCAAGAGTATATGAACCCGGAACTGGTGATAAAAAAACAGAACTGTTGCAAATATGAAGAATCCCACAAGGGTGGGGGTTCTGGAACAAGTGTGAAGTCATGGAGACCACAATGTACCATAGTTATTGCAACTTATCATCATCAAATATGAACATTGCTTCCTTCGTAATGTATGAACCCCCTGATGTGATTCAATGATTTGTTGTCAAGCATAGGGGAGACTACTAAGTGAAGGAGCACTAATGATTCTCCTAAGTAAAGGAATCCCAAGGTACCACTACTACTTCTTCAACTCTTAGAATATGATGTTTTGACATTGATGAGAGGTAAAGAATCTATATAATAAGAGGGCCTTGTCAAAATAACCAAGATCATGTTGTAACCAAGAGTAACTGAGAGAATTAACACAAGAATAGTTGATAAGCATGGGGCTCATATTTCCTTTGATTGATGATAGACTAGGAGAAAGGCTAACAGTATCATACTTCAAATGAGGATGTGATGGAGTAGGAAAAACTGTAGATGAAGGCTTTGTGAGTGACACAATTCTAGGGAGAGTGAAGACTGAGAAAGGCATGGCTTATGAGGTATCAAGAGACTTTTCTCATCATCGATCAAAGGAGATCAGGGGATTGTTTCCATAAGAATGATTGGTTGTCATGTATACATGGAACTAGGAACTATTTGTACATAAAAATATTTGGTGGGGTCCCCACAGTTTTGGGCATGTTGGGAGACCAATTTGAGGATGAGTGGGACTCCCATAGTTTTTTGTGTGTTGAGGAGACAATTTTATGATGGGTGGGACTCCCATAGTTTTTTGTGCGTCGAGGAGACAATTTGATGATGGGTAGGGTCCCCATAGTTTCGAGTGAATTAGGGAACCTTTTCCAAGATGAAATGACGGGTTGGTGTTTTGCAAACGCAAAGACAGGTGCCCCATTAATCAATGCCATGTAGAATGTTATTGCGAGAATAAATGAATGGAGTTGGTGATCTCAAAGGGGAAGGACGCCCATTGGTGTATTAGCAGAGGTAATGATACAAAGGAAATTCATAGATGAGAAGTGCTCTTGGAGGTATGAGTAGGATCTGGTGAAATTTATTTCATGACTGGTGCTGAGGAACTTGTTTTTTTTTTATTGCGTTACTTGAGGTAGGGGAGTTTCTTGTGGAAAAATTTCTCAAACTTGTGGGAGGATCATCCTCATGGTTGTTGATTATGATGAATGTTTGCTGAGGAAAAACACCCATGGGGGTAATGGAATGGTCTACAGTTGAGATGTTAATGGCACATCAGAACTGGGATATTGTTGATGGAGGGTGATATCTTGGGTATTGTTATAAACAGGAAACAATGGTGCTAAGTGGCGAGTTTCGTTATCATAATTGAAACTGGTACCTTACATTTTGGGCCTATGGCAGTCATTATGGTTGTTTTGATCCTTTTCCTACACATATGGCACACATACCCAAGTGTAGTAAAGAGCATAACAAAGGTATTAACAATGCTGAAGTACATGGTGCACATGGGGGATTCCTGCCAAATAATTTCCTACATGGTGAAGGTACATTTGTCAGAATCAGGTGTTTCATTGTGAAGAGTTCGAAGTGTTGATCAGTGTGGTGTGAACAGTTCGTCAAACAGATACACGGTTTAGTCATGGTGAGGTTCACAAGTTTGGGTGATTTTTCTTTAAAAATGTGGTGGGGCCCACTTGCTGAACATAATTTGTACTATTCGTCAATCATGCCTTCGTGAAATTTTTCATGTATTCCAAGATCCTGTGTGGTTAGTCTTTTTAGTAGTGAGATCCATGTATGACTAAGCCCTATCCTGTTTTATTTTTCTATGGGGCATTTTCGATTAAGGTAGGTTTAGGTACTCATGTGGATGGTTTTTCCATGCAAAATCACCTATGGGATATTTTTGGATTCTAGTGCACCATACGCTAGATAATAGGTGAATCTTGCATAGTGGTAGCATAACAGTCTAAGGAGATATCATGTAAGGTAGGAGATTTTGAGAGCCCCTTGCACATAAAAATGAGGCGTGCTTTTAGGTGAATCTCACGCTATCCAAACATGGTTGTACTTGATACAGTCGTGGTAGTGCACGATTAAATAGACTTGGGGTTGCATGGTGGTTTCATGTGGGAGTCTGAAGTACAATCACTCTTAGTGTGGTTTGTGGGTGATGTGGTCGCGATGCAGCAGAGCAAGTTTGTGTTGTTGGAGTAACCTTGTTTATCTATTTACTCGGTTTGTGCAGATGGATATATAAATGGAGTGGAGGGAGTGCAACTACCTGGACCTGGTAGATGTGGTATATAATTATTTGGAGGTGACTCATAAGATTACTGATGTGGGGATCCTGAATTTTTTCAGGTGTCCATTCATACGCTCGGCAGATTATCTCCTCTGGGAGATGGTACATATGTGGGATATGAACTAGCAGGTTTTTCATGTGGGTATCCAGGATCTGGAAATTACTACCTAGTACATATACTTTCTGATAGGTTTGATCCATCGTGGGATGATGGAGTCTATTAGTCCACATGAATGAGTAGGAGATGGTCCAATTCAGGGGTTGATCAGCTAGTATTGTGGAGGGGTATATGATTACTATAACCATGGGAAGATTTGGATTTCTAGTCTTAGGAGTTTGATTGTGCAGGAAATGGTGCCTACAGTTTTGAGGGTTCTTAGTTTGGCCTCGACTCATAGGATTTCACGTGGTTAGTTATTTCTAATGGAGTGTGTATTGGTTAGTGAATAGGTGGCATGGGGGGTGACGCTCTAGAAGAGCATCATAGTGGGAATGAAGATGCTATAATTAGGAGGGAGAGGAAATTTCATCATGGGAGTGTCCTAGCAGCTCTATTTCTGGATAGGTTTCCTTCATTGCAATCGATGGTTTTGGTAGTGAATTGAGGGATTAGGGATCCCCAAATGGTATATTGGGGGAGTGGTGCGATGCCCCAATTCGGAAGGGGTGACGTGGGAGAATATTATACTCTGCGCTTCATAAAGGTGTGGCTTCAGAGGATCAGACATATGGAGTAGTATCCCTAGCGGGGCATGGACTACACAACTGATTTGGAACAACCTAATCCTTTAGATGGTTAAGACAAGATAGGTATGCAGTGAGTATTTTTAATATGGTATCTATTTGGTGTACATTGATGTGATGTTATTTACTTGTTTTTTATATATACTTGTATTGACTCTTTGTTTTTTTTCTACTGATGTAGATGTGAGACCTGTGCGCCCTCCTCCTATGGTACACCCGTCGAGATGAGGGGGGAGCGAGAGTTGCTTCTAGTGCAGTGTTGGCTATTGTACCTGGTGTCATTGCTCTATCAGGGAAAGATATAGGTGGCGCCACATGAGGAGACGTTGCTACAACATTAGTTGTGTCGGAGAAAATGTTAGTTGTTGTAATAATAGGGATTGATGAGAGGGATATTGGGGACCTTACTAATGAGGATCTGTCCCTCACTCTAAAGCTTCTCGTAGCATTTGGGTTGGGCCTTCGAGATATTATGTGGAGGGTTATGATTGACTATCATAAGGCACAAGCAATGTGTGGAGGAGATAGATCTCCTCCTACATAGAGGCCTCAACAGGATCTTAGACTGACATGAGAACTTGAATTGGAGATAGTCTGACCTAAGGAAGTATGACTATTGGCCATTATGGGGCCATGCAATCTGGTAGGTGGTGGGGCAACTTGAGTTCTATAGTTTTATTGTATTTAGGGCCAAGGGCCCGTATTTTGTATGATGTTCGAGCCTACAGGAGGAGGTTTATGTGATGTATCCCCTGTAAGGTCTATTATTATTCTAGTATATTCCCTATGAGGGCCATTTTGTACATGACAATATATTTTGAGTTATGCATATATATATATACACACACATATATGCATATGCATATATATACACACATATATATATACATATAGATGTATATATATATGTATATATATATATATATATATATATATATATATATACCATTTTTGGGAGGCATAAATATTCTTTATCATGGATGTTTGATGTGTATCGGTGTTTCTTCTATGCTTATGATGTATATACATGTATGGTGTTCATATCAATGTTCAGTAGTTGATACTTATACATGATATATGGGTGGAAAACACATGATGATGATGTTACGTGTGGATGTATATATGTTCTATATGTGTAGTTTTATGTACTTGCACAAGATGTTATGTCTTGGCATCGACACATTTTCTTATGTGATAGACTACATGCATAATGTTGGGTACTTTTACATGTATGGGTTGACCTTACCTTATTTTGTAGGTCTAGAGTTCATTGGAGATCGCATCATTTACTACTTTGGCGCTACTCAGGATGTCAGTGAAAATAATTATTTCAAATTGTTGCATGAGGAGAGGTTTTCGAAGATAGTTGAGGAAGATAATTTGATTAAGTAAATGAAACACCTTGTTGAGTTGCAACACTACTAGTTTGGAGTATAGGAGGAAATGTAAGAAAGTTATACCAAAATGTATTCCATATGTTAACAATCCTATAATGACATCGTACTTAGCTTGATTTTTGGTAAGTGCCCCTAGGAATACTCCACCAGTATGGTGTAGAGTGTGGTCAGGGATGTAAATCGCCCAAGTGGCTGATGATAAGTTTTTTAACCAACAAATTGTGTCATCCATGAAATTGATGTAAGTGTGAGTGATATCCATCTATAGAAGGAACAAAGGAGATTATTTAGTTTTTGCACAATGGGATTGAAAACATATATGAATTTTGAAATTTATGTAATGAACTATGTCTTAAATAAGGAACTACAATCAATATTGGGAAACCATACCATAACTAATGGAGTGGGAGTATATTCCAACCTTCTCTCTAAGTGAAAGGATATTCATATGATATGTTGTGAGTGAGATGAAGGAGGTTCATCTTTGGGGGAGGGTGACACCTTGTCAAATGATGATGAATCCTCACTTGTGAGTAATCCAACTAGGGGATATATATCATTGACAGTGTCCGATATCATGGGAACAATGTGCTCTGATGGTGGTTCCTATGATGAGATATTAATTTGGATCAATTGGTCACCCTGGAGATGGATCTGCTCTAGGTGAACCTTGCATTCAACGTGTAAAATGGGGCACTTAAATTAATAACCAGAGGTGGCACCACATGCACAACAGGGGCATGATCCTTTGGCTAGAATGAGTGTTGAGGCCCTTATAGGGGATGAGTGCCTTATATGACTCAAAATCATATGGAGGTAATGGCCGCATGTAAGTCACTCATTTGGTTGGGTTTCATGATCCATATTAACATGATGAGGTTGTGGCAATGTAAGAGCCTCTAAATGAATGACCTCGAGAGACAATTTTTTCCACTTCGTCAATGGTGACCATGTTGATGGAGGCTATATCATGTGCTAGGATAGGCGTGGGTTCCTCTTTTGTTTGCATAAGGTGAATGGTTTCCAATGCATTCTAATATCAAAATATATTGGGCAAATGGTGTGTATAATGACCATAATGGGAAAAAATCGAACACAACATTGTTGGTATGTAATGATTTGGACTGAGGGGTTGAAGGATTTGATGTGCCCCCAGTCTCAGTTTGGGGGGAAAATGTGGCACTAACATGTGTATTTAGAAAAAAATTGAGCTCAGACAAGGTAGGGAACAAATTTGTTGCATGACCTTATTGTCCACATAGAGCACATGGTGGGAGTATCATGAATGATGGGTACTTTTATATTTTTTTGAGTGGCCACATTCATGTTGGTTTTCACTATTATGGATGATGATGCAGGAGCATGGTTTGATATGATGGGGGATTTCAACTTAAGCTAAGTAGTTCCCTCATTAGCAGATATAGTTGGCTTGGGTTGAAGAATGCCTCAATTTTGTGGTTTGATGACCACCGGTGGTGGCTTTGATGGATAGAGTTAGAGTAGTAACTCATTGCATTGGGACCATCTGGTAATGGGATACAGGGGGCAAATAAATATTTAGAAATGGTGGTGTAAGGTACCATATAGGTAGTCCAAGTGTGAGCCCTGGGAGTATTATCTAGGCCATAACTAATGTTCCTTGTACTACCGTGGTGGGGGGTTAAAGAAATGGTATATCAAACATAGGTGGTACTGATGGGATTAGGATTTGTTCTACACCATGGATTTGTCACGTCCCCGTCCCTCACCCGGCGAAGAGGACGCGACCAACACATCAAACACAACCGGGCAAACAGCCCATGAACATAAACAGAAATCAAATGCTGAAATTGAAACTTACAAGCATACACAGATGCATTATTCTTCAATCATACAATGATGCACAGTCCTTAAAACAAACAGCGGAAGAAAACATAGACATTCCAGTATTTAACATCAATATAAATTGCAGAGATGTAGTATAGACAGCAGACTTATCTCTTGGTGAAGAACTTGCCCGCAACCAGCTACGTCGCTGCAACGTTCCACCCAACCATAGGCCAGCTTGCTCATCAATCTCTCAACAACGCTACCACCCCCGAGCTGGGCATGATTCCTCTGGAATAAGGGTCAATTGTAGGCTTATACATAGCCAAGGGGCACAAACAGCAAACCAATCACAGCTGGGTTTCACAGGCTGTCAACAAACAAGCCAAGCCAGCACAGTCCAAGGGACTAACCACTGCATACCAGCAGCAAAACAATTCCCTTCACAACCCTGTGAAGAAGCAAAATGACCGATGACAGTCCCAAACGAAAGGTGAGACACATCTCCAGCCTATAAGGAAACTCAGAGTAGGTTTTGTCCCTAACGTGGCAAAAAAAACTCAACAACAGCACCCAAACCAGGGTATATCAGCAGCCACAACACACCATGAAGGATAACAACAGTCCACAGTCCCAAAACAGGGAAATTCAACCCACAACACACACAATTACTCAATAGAATGGTTGGGAAACATCACATAGTCCCAACAAAGGAGAAGAACAACTCCCAACGTGGACAGCCAAGGGAAATTCAACCCACGAATTAGCAATCCATAGTGGTCCAAAACGAAATTGGAACCCACAGCTGACAAAACTCATGGGGAATACAAAAGCCCCAAAACCAAACAGCGAGCATGGCTCACGGCATGGGAAAAACGACCCAAACATCTTGTGCATGAGGAAAAACTCACACCCAATAGAAAAATGCACTGGAAAGACATACCCGATTTTCTGCGTGAGGATTCCAGCAGTAGAGGCCCTGCGTGAGGAGAAAACAACTCTGATTTTGCCTGTGGATGAACAAAACAACAGCAAGGACGCGAATTACAGTGCGTGGGTGCTTCAGCAACTCATGGAGCCCCTAGAAAATGTCTGCGTGAGACTAAAATCGCCCAGAGCCTGTGCGTGAGGAACCAAACAGCCAAAATCATGGTGAGAGTGTAAAAACTGACCAGGGAAGAGTGCGTGAGGGAGAGGAATGGACAGACATGGGTGGAGTGGGAAAATGGGTAAGGCTGACAGCCTGCCACAACCACCACCACTTCAGCAATAACTCCCCCAACCACCAGCTGAAGCATTAAAGAGGTTGACAAACAACAAAGGTGGCAAAACAACAAGGCAATAAAACATGGGTTTTTCCCCCATAACCAAGGTTTGACATCCCCCACCCCTTATCCTTTGGAACCATGCCCTTTTCATTCAACGTTGCACTGCCATAGCTGGTGGTGGTTTAAATTGATGTGCGGGTTTACATGATGCCGAATTAAAATGTGCCGGATAGCACGACATACCATCGGCAATTATCCCCCATTGCCGAAACATACACAACCAAATCGATGGTGGGGATTTTTCCTTGAGCTCCTCACCACGATTAATTACAATATATACATCATGCAAACGGGGTCGAAACCGGGGACATTACATTACCCTCCCCCTTGGAATAACACCGTCCTCGGTGTTCCATTACATATATACAATACATATACAATTGCACATCAAAATTCAAAATTGCAGATCTATCCCACATTCAATCATTTACTTGGAACGTTCAAGACCAATCCTCTCGGCTTCCAGGGACTTTTCCTGCTGGTTCTCAGCTTCCAGCTGATCCCGAAGTCTAGGAAATTTGCGGCTATTGCCTTCATCATGTTCCCTCATTAGGCAGTCCCGAAGTAAATGATGTCCTCCGCATCTCCAGCATCTCACTGCATGCTTCATCTTTACCTGCTCAATTTCCTTTGAGTCTTCATGCCTGGACCGTTTCTTATCGGGTCGCTTGGAAAATTGTCTCATTGCTGATCCACCTCCCTTTCCTTTGCCGATTGCTCCCAGAAGGCTTTTCACCTCCCTTTGCAAACCAATAGAGTCTTGCAAAATCTGGTGGTTCATTTCACTTTGCCTTTTCTGTATCCTGAGCATCTCCCCAAGATTCTCTTGGGTCTTGGCAATCACTTGAAGGAGACTTCCAGCCAAGTCCAACAACTTTTGATCTGCTGCCATGATCAACGTGCACCACCTGGTTTCACTTTTCTCACCTGTGGAATGCACCATTGAAATTCTATCAGACCAAGCATAATATAGATATCAAAATCAGTTAGTTAATTACCCAATTGGCAAGACAGTCCAAGTTCCATCAAGGAGACTTTCATATTTTTCATGCCTTCCCCCAACAGGCACATGAGCTCATTCATGTCCTTTCCTGGGCAGGGAATTAACTATTCTAGCATTCAGAAATTTGCTTAAGAAAATACACACATTTCATTCACAATCCTACATGCATTTAACAATCCCTTTGTTTTCACCATGCATAAACATATATATACATATAATCAAAAGGCAAGAGAGAGAGCAGTAAGAGTTTTTTTTTTTTTTTTTCCTCTTTGTTTTGTTCCATCCTGGAACCCTCGCCATCGCAGTGGCTTTTCATGCTCTCAGCCTCTTTCACTTCACCATGAATGCTGGACCAATCTTTCTTGGTCATGACACTTAGTGTCTTTGGTCTATTCTAGACCTCTAAACCATGGAGTCTCTCCACATGGTTTGTTTCAATTGCTAGGACTCCCTCGTCTTACTAGCACCTTTTCATTACCGCTCATTCCGAGCTTTTCAGGACATTCACATGTCCACGTGCACCTCTAGGATGCTCTCATAGTCCTCGCTCCCAGCGATACCTATATCCAAACATTGAATAGATTCACATGTTTAGTTGATTCTCATTAGTTTTATCTCTAAATCAAGAGTTTAAAACATCATAACCAAATCATATACACATGTATATCTATAAGAAAAATAATCCAATACTTATCTGTATTGTACGTTTCCTCATTCATCCGCAGGATCCTGCTTCGCTTTGCAAGCCTTGGGATCACCTATGGACTTAGATGTTAGGTCAGCACGCCGGCTTCTCCACAACATCAAATAATTAATGTCCAGCCAGTACATAACCATGTCAACTGGGCTTGGAACTTTATCATGACCATTTCCAGGTCTAGGATCTACTATAGATCCTTAGGCATATCACCGCCCATCATACACTTATGTCAACAATGACACATACACTTATATTGCCATACACTTATACCAACATACACTTATATCAACATGCACTTATACCAACATACACTTATATCAACAACACACTTATACCAACCATTTACCTTTACCTTTAGC
>LPNX010585467.1:7607-38097 GCA_001517045.1 Pseudotsuga menziesii
CGAGGTAGATTCTGAAGACAAATCTAGGCTGATGTGGTGCTTTTTCATTACTGCTTCCAAGGCTACCATCTTCTTAAAACACTTAGATTCATCATGATTATCTTTCCCGCAAAAATTGCAATGATGCTCAGTCTTCTTTCATTTTTGCTTGGATCCTTTGTCATTCTTTAAAGAAGGAGCTGACTGAGAAGGTTTGCGACCCTTGTTGTTTTGCTTATTATTGCAAAAATTCTGTTTCTTGGGAGGCTTGGACTTGTCTTTCTGTTGGGACAATAAGGCTTTCCCAGATGTATCTATATTGTTAATTATTCCAAGATGAATGAGCTTGGGTCTATTAGTGAGTCAATTAGTTGTTGTTGTACACCTTTGTCTCCTATATATATAAGAAGGAGACATTCTCATTTTAGTCATCATTGTATCTTGTGTTGTCTTGTATACTCAGTACATTGTGTAAGGAGGATCATTCCTTTAAGATGATTGTTATCCATCTCTGTTATTCATTATTAAGGTAGCACAGGAGACTTTCCAGACAAAAAAATCAGAAGACTGTTATTTTAAAACTTGATCATGTTAAATCCTATGATCCGGGGCTTTCTCAGATTCTCTTACATATTGGACTATTCTTAATGCTACTAATTGAATCATGGCTTGTGTTGAACCTGTCAACAACGCAGTATTGATTAACGGTTCTCTTACTCCATTCTTCAGGGGCACAATTATTAATTGGATCAGGCAGGCTAATAAACCTACTAAAGGGATATTTAACATATGGAGCTGTTTAATAAAATTTGGCAAGTTTTAGAAAACAGAAACAGCGGCCTCATGTGATTATATTAAAAAATACGATGAGTATAGGCATTATGAGAAATGTTCTGGTAGTTCAGCTTTAACCTCAGCGTAGGACAAACCCGAACAAACCCCAAAAGCTTAAAAAGCCAATGCCACATTGTTTTTAAGTCCTCACTTAGGCATGAGAAGGGTGGTCCATTGCCCACAAATGGCATGTTTCTGTGCATTTTTTTATTCGAATGCTTTAGACGAAGCTTTGCTTTAGAACCCTTGTTCTTTTCATGTATCATTAATATCATTCAAATTATTAGTGCCAAATAAAGTTTCATGTGGAGCTATCAAATCAGGATATAGAGGATATCTTTTGTTGTCAATGCACAATCTTCCTAAAACGAGATGAGGGATCAATGTAATAAGGATACATAGATCTTCAAAATCTCTTTGCTTGTCATTTGCTGACCCTAAAGCTAAACTACTAGAACGTTTCTCAAACTTCCCATGCTCTATACCACTTGACAATTGGAACACGACGCAGTTGTTACAGTTTTCAGTCCAGTGTCTCAATCAGATGATAATGGCCAAGATGTGTAGGCTTTGTTTTGCTTGTCATCGAGCAAGGCACGATGACAACAACAAAACCCATACAGAACTATATATATCAGCAAAGAGAGTCAAAAAATCATGTAATTTTAGATAATCATTGCAACTTTGCAAGTTTTGAAGTGTTTTCAGCATCTGCTATACCACTTACAGGAATTATCACAGACAAACAATAAAAATCACAGGTAGCCTGATACTCAAAAGAAAAATACCTTCAATCTGAACTAGAACTAGCCAGCTATCAGGAGCTAACAACCCTCACAACCATCTAAACCACGGACAGGATCAATACATAGTAATTTGCAGTGCCAATGAAACATAGTCATAAACATGGTTCTGGTGTGAGTCCTGACTGAAGTTTACTGGATAAGTCCTCTTATGACAGAAGATCTAAATCCCAAAAATAAACCAAGTACTAAATAATCTTGTTGAATACTTTGGTCTTGAATAATTTCTAAATAAACTAATTACTAAACCATATTCATAAATTGGTCGAGTTCTGAACACTGATTAGTTATTATCACGAAATAAAACATTTAGTAAAAGTAAATAAAATCTTCTTGCTCTTTTGTCAAAGTTTAAAAATATTACATAAAATTTGTTTTTTTAGACTTTTGCCAAACTGTTTGGCAAGTCATTGTCCTGTCCAGTCTAGTACAAGTAATTAGATAGCCCAATGGATATACTACCTGTGGAGGATAAAATACAAAATTAGAGCTGTAGGGTCTTTATGTCCATTTATATTACATAAATGTAACATTGGATTTCTATTTAATTCCTTATGATGTACTATTGGCTTTTAAAAAAAACACAGAACACCAAAATAGCATAAGGCCTCAACTTTGTCCAATGGTTGGATTGGTTGCACCTCGAATTACAATCTTAGGGTAACTAAAATGATGTGAGTATAGAAAAGATAAATATCATGGGGTGGTGAAATAGTGCAGGTAACAACGTACGTTTATATAAATACTTTATCAGAATTACATTCTTGGGGTAACTGAATTGATGGTTCATCAGAGGAAAGATGAAGATCGTGGCGTAATGACTGTCTTGCATTTACGGTGAAATTAGTTTTGTTATGAAGAAGCTAAGTAGTAGAGAATCAACGTGGCTGCATCTTCGTTGACATTATTGAGAATCCAAAGATTGCTCTCTCAAATACCGAAAACCAAATAATGAAAAATGTTCAATGATTTGCTTCGTTTCTGATAACATTTTAAGACACGAATCCTTTAAAAAATTGATATTTTAAATAACAGTGTTTTTAAAACACGAATCCCGTAAAGAGTTGATATTTTAAATAACAGTGTTTAAAATTGATCAAGTCAGTTTCCCTGGGGTGTTTAAGAGGGCTGAATCTATTCATGTTATCAACATGATTTGAACATCACAGAATTCGGATTTAAAAAGAAATTGCATTATTCTGGTCAAAAACTTGTTGGACAGCCAAAATTGTAGACTTGCTGGAGAGCCAAAATCGTCAGTGAAGAGCAAGAGACTTTGGCAAGTTTTATTTTCTTTTACTGAATGTTTTATTTAGTGATAATAACTGACCAGTATTCAGAACTTGAGACCAATTTTATGACTATGGATTCTAGCCAATGGGTTCATCAACATTTGTGTATTTGGATTTTACGTCCTCTGTCCTATGAGGAATTATCAAATAAAATTCAGTGAATATTCGCGCCTGACTCATCTCATCGGCGAACTGTGAGGTGTTTTATAACTGTGAGGTGTTATAAAACAGCAGGCCAGTGATATCAAATCTGATACTTTTAATTACAGTGCTCACCATAACCATGTTTTTATGACTGTTTCATTGGTGCTGCAAATGCAAATGATTCTCATGGAACAAAAAGAACAACATGTTTCTCATGGAAAAATGATTTCAAAGAACAAAAAGAATAAGGCGGCTGCTGGTAATTGACAATTAAGATGACATAGAATAGGACCATGTCAACAGCTACCCAATTTTTCTTTTGTACTTTTTAGGACCCCTTTGAAAGTCTTGGTTTTCTCCTTAAAGTGCTTTGATTTTGATTTTCATCCTTTACAGTTTCTGCCCATCATTAAGAGTTTCATAGATTTATTTTTTCACTAAAGCAGAAAGTGATTTTTGATCCGCTGCAGCGGATGGTTTCCCAACTTTGAGTTGCTAAGGCAGAGTCTTCTTTGAGTTCGGGCCGCTATGTCGGACCAATTATTGCTAGGGTGGGCGCAATTTTTATGTTTCCCACCGTAGCAGATGGATTGTTGTGATCAAGCCGCTATAGCAGGTATTTTTCTTGTTTGCGCGCCCGTTGTTTTTAACTTCCGCCACAGTGAAAAGTTTTGCAAGTCGTGCCTGCTATAGCGATGATGTTTATGTTTCGTTTTTGGATTGGTATTCGGGAGCTGCTACGGTGGACATTTCTTCCGTTTTGATCTGCTACGGCGGGTGATTTTGCAAGTTTGATGTGGAGGTTGTTTTCGATGCGCTGCAGCTACAGTGGAGGCATTTTTTCTTCTAAATGACTGATTCTGGAGGACCCACCGTTGTGTAGGTTGTTTGAACTTGGAGCCGCTACAGCAGTTGACATCTTGTTCTCCTCGCTTCATATGTTCATAGGTTTCTTGGATGTAGCAAGGTCTCCAACATTTGGAACCTGGCTCTCTCTTTGTTTGGACTCTAGCATGTGCACATAAGTAGGTTTCTTGGATGTAGCAAGGTCTCCAACATTTGGAATCTATATCTCTCTTTGTTCGGAATCTAGCATGTGCACATAATTACCAATAGCAATCAAAATTCCCTTTTTATGAACACCAGGTAATAATAGCAGCAGCAACAAAATCGGTTTCAGCCACTCATCCAGTAATCAATGCTGTTGAAACCAAAAAAAAATTCTTGAAAATTACAGCCTTAATATTAAACCATATGGAAATCAAAGGGCCTTCATTAAACTTAGGAATGGACCCTGCCTCAACAACCCCACTATTTTAATCTGTGCACTATTCCTGACCAACCACCTTGTAAAACAATTTTTATTCCATGTGTTTTTTTATATAATTTATACTAGCGAAGAAATGTCGAATTCTATTTTTTTTTTCAAAAAAAGTTCCATCTTTTTTTATTAAAGCAAAGGACCTAAATGCAATCCATAGAAATTGCCCATTCATTCAACAATTTTAAATTTTAAGTATCAACCACTATCTTCATGTAAAAATCACAAGGTGCATTCTAAACTAAGATATTCCCACTCTCTTAATACATATTCAAAAACAGTAAAGACTGTCCAACTAACTTCACAATTTCTCCATACAAAAAGTTTCCTTCATTCCCAAACATGTGATGAGAGATTAATCAAAGTAATCCAAAGGATATGACTACTCAAATACTACAGAATCCTCCATATATTCCTACACAATCAATAAACCAGAATTTAGACTCAGAGCGTCCTTTGATAATTTATCCACAATCTGGTTATGCTCCCTGTAAAAGTGAGCACAATGGAAGGCAAGGAAAGCCCACATAAATATTTTATCCTGTGACACCAATGCTCAAGTTCCAGTATGTTTAGTGCTGCTGAGCCATTTAGCCAGTCGATGATAGTCTTTGAGTCTCCATAAATACTCAGTCCAGGGAGGCCCATCAAATTGCCCTAGCTAGGGTTTATCCAGAAAATCAAATCTAAGGACAGTAGGGAGAAATTAAGTAAATTAGGCATAAGATTTAATTTCTATATCAAGGGTATGATGATTTAAGGTGATTCTAGCAATATCTAGATCACACAACTGACTAAATGAATAATTTCCCGAGGGTGATTTGACCCAAGGAGACCCAGTGTCTTAGGATGGGTAAATGGAGTCAGATTTGAACGAAACTTGGTATCAATAGGTTTTACAGGATTTCCAACTTGGGTTTTCAACCTCTAATCCAAAAAGAAGACTGGAAAGACTATGGCTAAGAAATGAGGGTTTTAATTTTATTTATTACGTCGGGTGGATTGGAAATTAAAACTAGAGAAAACTTATAGCAAAACTTACCTGGAACTTAGAAAATGACAATATTGTGACACTCTTACAAAGTAATTCCCATGTGACGCTACTCATTCCGGATCAATCTGAATTCCGTCCCTCGAGACAATATGTCTGAACAACTTCCCTTCATCAATCCCAAAAGTTGATTTCTTCATAATTATGGATATCCCAAATTTTTGACATCTATCACAAATATTCCTTAAATGTTCTTTATGATCACTCCTCTCTTTGGAAAAAACCGTTAAATCATCTTGGTAGATGGCAATGATCTTACCAATCAAATCACTAAATGCTTGATCCATAGCTATTTGAAAAGGGGAACCTGCATTCAATAACCCAACTGGAATCCTTATGTACTCATAGGTTCCATAAGGAATTGTAAACGTTGTTTTTTCTCCATCCTCTTTCTTTATTTGCACTTGATTATACCCAAAAAAAATTCCTTAAATGTTCATTATGGTCACTCTTCTCTTTGGAAAAAACCGTTAAACATCTTGGTATATGAAAATTATCTTACCACTCAAATCACTAAATGCTTGATTCATAGCTATTAGAAAAGTGGATCCTGCATTCATTAACCCAAATGGCATCCTTATTTACTCATAGGTTCCCAAAGGAGTTGTAAAGGTTGTTTTTTTATCTATCCTCTTTGTTTATTTGCACCTTATTATACCAAGAAAAAACTTCTAACATAGACAACAACTCGACCCCTGTAACACTTTGTAGTAAATTTTCCATATTAGGCAAAGGGTAATTATCTTTCAGAGACACTTGATTCAATTTTCTAAAGTCAATACAAATCCTTGTTTCTTTACTTTTCTTTCTTACTATCACATGATTAAACACCCAAGTAGTGTGTCTTATAGGTCGTATGATGCCAACATCTAGCATCTTCTCAATTTCTTTCTTAACTAAAGGGGCTAACTTACGATTAATGTTACAGAGTTTTTTCCTATAAGGTTTGCCTCTTTCCTTAGGAGGTGTTGCCGCATAATTCACACTTTAAGACGCAGGAAAGTCACAACCTGCTATGTGTGTCCTTGGGGGAAAGTGAGAGCTGGGGACCACTGTCACCACAGTCCACAACTCCCCCATTTAGGCAAGATCCCAACAGAGCCAAGGGGGGTAGTCCCTACGGAATACTAAGTTCCAGATTTATTAATTTGATTACAAATTAAAGGGATCTTATTAGTGTGTGAAGCTCAGGTTTACACTATCTAATGAATGACAAGCAGCATGCAAATGCAAAGATTTCCTTTTAATGACAAGCAGACCTTGAGATAAATGAAGACTAGTGCCTATTACAAATGGAGTCTAAAATTATAACTTTACAGATTTACAACTGAAATTGAAATGTAAGTTAATTAAACCACAGTTTAGGTGTTATCCCAATTAAACAAAATTACAATATGGCAAATGAATACTTATGAACAATATAAACAATAATAAATGAGCCATTAACCAATATTAGCAGTATCCACGGTTGTAACAGATTGAATAATGGAACAATTATCAAGCTATTACCCCAAAAAATTGTGTTACCCAAGATCTCAGATTACCAAACCATGAATCAAAGAAGCCACCACAAGAGTTTTCGAAACTGAAATGAAATGCTTGTAACTGAAAAATGAAAATGCTTGCAGTAAAAGCCTTGAACAGCAAGGAAAAGATGAACAGCAGTGACCTGTGTTTGTAGGATGTTTTGCAATGTCTCTTGGTTGATTTTAATAAATTTTATTAGAGTTTTTCTTCTTGAAGTTAGTTTTAGACTTAGTGGTGTGACTACCCCAATCCATTACTTCTCAAGCCAAAGAGGGAATGCTGTTGTGCTCAACAAAGTGGGAGCAAAGCCCACCCGTAGCTCACAAGTCAAACCCCAATGCCCTGGTGCTCAACAAGGGGGACGTCGAAGCGCCTAGAGACCCCCCACGGTCTACTACCCCAAGTCGCCTCCGAGGGCACTGTTTTTAATCGACAAGAAAAATAGCTAGATGGATGCCTATTAAACTAAAACTCCACTATCTCCTGTCGTATCTCGCGAGTACCCCGGAGGGTGATAACCGAGTAGAGGAACAGGGGGTAGTGAAGTGGTTGTTGGTTAATTTTAAGAGTAAATTTTATCTCGGTGATTAGCATGCAATGTTTATTTTAAAACTATCAACAAGATCAACCAGGTGGTATCCCTTATGGGGGGTGTCGGTACTTGATCTTGGACTTACAAAAATTATAATGTGGTGATTGTAGCAGGAAAATAAAAAGTGTTGCTTTAATTAACTAAGCCCCCACTTCTCCTACTTTTTATATCCAACTTGAAGTCCCTAAAGGGAGATGACAAGTGGATAGAGGATACACAGGATAGATGGGTTGTATGGTTACTTTTTAACAGAAAATAAAATTATTGAAACTTGAAAGAAATATACAACTAACTAGACTAAACTAACCTCACAACAATCTCTGTTACAAAGATGGTGGTCTATAACAGAGATAGGTGGGTGAACAGAAAGTAAAACTAGAAAGGAAATACAACTAGCTAAAACAGTAAACTAACCTCACAACAATCTCTGTGACAGAGATGGGAGTCTATCACAAAGATAGGTGGGTAAACAGAAAAATAAAACTAGTTTCTACTTCCTAATCTGTTTACATGTATATTGCAAGTGCTTGTTAACTTTTGCAGAATACCCCAAGAGAACTTCTCGTTGGGGTTTACAAAAATCAGAAAATAAGAGAGAGAGGTGAGGGTTTGAACCCCTTTTGGAACCGGTTGAAGGTTGAGGTATTTCTGGGCCAATTTGGGTAGCACCTCCCCTTCACCTGTGTAAAACCTGTCACAAACCAGCAAGCTTTACTTGCTGGAAATTACAGAAAACTCAAAGAATTTGTTAGAAAAAGTTAGTCCAAAAAAATCACTAATTTACAGTAAAAAATCTGAGTGAAAATATGACAGAAATATGAAGTTTAGAGGCCTGAAAACTGAGTTTCCAGCCACCTAAATGATGCTAAAACAGTAGATTTAAAGCATTTAACTAATATACTAAGGGTTAGGGCCTTAAAACCAAGGTTTTTAGTGATAAAAACTGAGTTTCAAAACCCATGTAAACAAAAGTGCGAAAATGAAAAAAAGAGTTTTGATCAATGGAGAAAGTGCTCCTTTGTTCTGGATCCCTGCAAACACACTTATAAGAGCTGTAAAATGTAAGCGAAGAGGTGAGCATATAAATAAACCCTACAAAATACTTTGTAGAATCTTACTAATCTACTCACAAATGCATGTAGAAATACTTCTACCTACAAGTCTCTCCACAAAATACTTTGTGGAGAGCTATCCAAGCGAATACAAATGCAACTAAAACAAATACAAAGCAGGTTACCTCACAAAAGCATGAAATGTAGACACCAAGAGCTCCTCCAAAGATTACTTGTATTAAGTGGCCCAACTAGGACAAGAACATTACAATAGCAAAAGAATGTGAGAGAAGAGTGGGGAAATATTCCGGCAGCATAACAATAGCATGAGAGATCATGTCAAATGAGGGAGTGAGACCCTCATTATATAGTTGAGGAAGACCCCAACCCCTTGAAGATCAATGGCTGAGATTAGATCTAGATCTAGGGTTTAATCTCCACCACTAGATCTAGGTATTTGACTTTACATTCTTCTCAATCAATCTACACCCTTAGATTAATTTTCAATCAATGGCTTAGATGCTTGATCCATGTCTCAACATTTTCCACCCTTAGATCTAGGTATTTGACCAAGCATTCACCCTAGATCTGCTCTTAGGGTTTAGAGTGGGCCCATAGGCTAGGCGCCCTCCTCTAAACTTAGCGCCTCCACCAAAATGTGGGCATCTTCCTCTAAATGTAGGCGCTCTCCTTTATGTGTAGACGCCCTCCAAACTAGTTAGCACCCTTCCTTCATTTGTGGCGCCCCTCTATACTCTAGCGCTCTACTAAAATGGCTAGCACCCCACTAAACATGGTGACGCCTCCATATATGTGTGGCCGCCCTCTATACATTGACGCCTCCTCTTTTGTAGCTAGGTACCTCTTCATGCATGCGCCCCCCACTAAGATAGTAGCACCTCCAAATAGCATATAGCGCCTCCCTTTGTGGGTTTTTATGATGACGCCCCACTTTAGAGGAGCCTCTAACATGGCCACCCTACTAAACTTAGGGCTTTTCCCTTGGTCATGACTCTAAACTTGGCTTTGACTTTTCCATTTGCTCCAAAAAGACATTTAACCTTTAGACTTAGGCTAAATAGATATTTCACCTTAGATTTAATTTTTCAAATTAATATTTTTAAATTTTTCCAATTTTGACTTAGGAAAATTAAAAATAAACTTGGAAAAATTATATCTTGGCCATGGGGGGGTCGAAAAAATTTGGAAAAAAAATTCCTAGGCTTAGGAACCCCCAAACAAAATTACCATGGCATTATTTGATTTTTTCCTTCAAAATCAAATAATATGAATTTTTGACTTAGGGAAATTAATTAATCTCCTAGGGGAGATAGACCCCTCCTAACCAAAATTGATCTATCTCTTCAACCACTTATCAGAATGACATGGGAATCGAAGCAGTGGCTTATGGGGTTTCATAGCAATTTACTTTGCATTCATAGCCCCTATTACAAAATGCCAGTGCTTCAACAATTACATTATTACATCAAAACTGAGTTAATTAATCACCAAGGGGTGAAATTAATTAACTCGAAAAATAAATAAAAATACAACAACATGAAGAAACTTCACAAGACTCAATACAAATGTCTAGCATGGTCATGAATCATTTTTGAAACCTTATCCACCTCATTGACTTGACTGGTAGAACGCCCGTCACCACTTTGGAGGATTTTGAGTGAAAAACCAAACCAATTAAAATCGTTTATACAACAAGATCAATTGGAAAGAGAAAAAACAATCGATGAGGGGACTTCCCTAACAACTAGTTCCATGGTGTGGCATCCATATCATATGACCCACACTAGTACATAAAATTACATTAATTTTCCCACGCAAGGGAGCGGACATTTCGTTTTACAAAGGGGCAATTGCCCTGCAGAAGTGAAAAAATCCTCAGATTTTTCCAAGGTACAACTTGTACAATTATGTACATCTTCATGTACATGGAGTTGCCACCTAGTTGAAATAGGTGGGAAACAGGAGGAATAGTATGTTCTATGATGGATGGGTCATAAATTTTCATATCATCATATGTCCATGTAAAGACATCCTTGCATTCTCTAATTAATTTTTCAATTACCTTTCGTTCTTTTGGGGATGTGTTTTTTCCAATCCTAACCATCTTAGGAGAAACTGAGGAGCCTAAGTTTACTTCACTAACTTCATCTACAGGTTCCATTCTCATTCTCTTGTACTCGCCATGTTTATTGAGTTTTTTCTCTAAAGGTATTGATAATTCCATGGCATGAATACTACATATTGCCTAATTTTCCATTTGATCATCCAAACTAATCATATGGTTGAGAGAATAGTCTACACAATGCAAGAATATTATGATTTGAGCATCATCATTAAAGACCTACCAATGGTCTTGTTTGTTAGGTACAAAAGGTCTAAAAAAGGCTTCAACTTTACATTTACGCTTAACTAAGAATTCAAGAGCTTCAAATGTGCATGCTGCTACAAAGAGTGCATCAATGTTGGCCACTTTTCCTAACTCACGCGACCCAGGTTCTATGCAGCCCACCGATCCAAAAACTACCCGAGATACTGACCCAATAGAGCAAGCCTCATCGGCAACACCTACGAAGCAGGCGCAGTCTCACCAGAGATATCTCTTAGATGGGTAACCGCTGAAACCATGTTTCCTCGATTGTTGAGGGATTATAGTCCCTTGGCTCATAGTCAAGGAGCTCAATGAAGGTAACAGGATGGCTGGACAGAGGATTCAGTCCTACACGACCAAGCACAAATACATGTCATCGCATGCAACTTGAACTTCCTTTCCACCTCGCAACTGGTACAACTTGTGCGGCGCAGCTGACTCATACCAATCAGACCTACGACTAAAGTCGAGACTCAAGATAGAAGCATATAGGTCGATATACACATGTTCATTTTAATAACACCTTTTTGATCATTCGTCTACTGAATACAGGATACCCTCAGGGATTTAAGAAACATTCAACATTATACATAAAGCAAATAGTAACCATTCACATAAACATTCATCACATAAATCATTCATTCAAACACAAGATATAACATGGAAACCCATTTGGGAAACACCACCAAGGTGCTCTTCATCTGGCATGAGAAACGGTATAGCACCTTGTAGTCTGCGGGATGCAGAATAATCATATGATATGCCTTTATGACTCAGAATTTTGGTTCTCATGCTCTATCTTATTTCTCCTAATCTACTGCTATCATCTACAGATCCGCACATAGTCGGGATCGACCTTTCTAGCATATGCACCGCTCTAGCAAAGCTCTCCTATTGCACTAAATCTAATTGCATCCTACAGATTCCTTACCATTCCCCTCCTCAGATATAATCTCTGCATCTCTATGCAACTATCAACAATCAAACCTAAACCGTAATTATGACCAACAAAAATAAACCTTCTAACTATTGAATCCCTCCTATTTATACTATTTTACATGACCCAGCAGGGTTGACTGCATACTGACAATCTGTTAACTGTCACTGTTAGCCATCCCTCAAGCTACAGCTGTGGTGATCATGACTTGACATGAGGTGCTAACGGCCTTACTTAACATGTGCTTCCACTTGTGTGGTGTCCGTCGACTTAAGCCGACTTTAGCACCCATGACTACCCTATCGCTTTTCAGTCGTTATCATCTACGCGCTTCTGAGCTTGCCTTTCCTTCGCCACGTACCTCCCACTTTGCCTGCATTGGTCCTTCACTTCCTTTGTGATCTTCCTTTGTTTCCATTGCGCACATGGTGCATCTTCTTTGGTTGCGCATGTGAACTTCTTCCTTATGCTCCTTATCCGGGCCAACAATCTATTTGGGTACACAGGGTACTCCCAAAAGACCAAACACCTTGAGAAACCGCTTCACACAAATAGATCATAGATCAACACACTGATGTTTGTCACGTGGTTAAAACCCTCGTGAGGGAAACAGTCCATGGCCCCAGCCAAATAGCTACTTGGAGCAATTTATTATGCAAAATAAATAAAGTTACATGAGCTTCTCATAATCGATCAACTAGCCAATGACCCTCTATGCTCTTTAAATAGAGATCATACACCAATCGGGTGTTAAGCCATGGATCAATTGTAGGTATGATCTAAAAGAAGTTGAGACGTTGGATCACTCTGTGTCTAGAACATATCGTGACCGTCGGATTAGAATATTTACAAATGCATACTAATGCATACTAAAGAAAAACACTTTTACCTAACGGATATATTACACAAGTTGATCTTAACTAACTCCTAGGTGTCTAAATATCCTAACATCCCGCCTTAAGAACAACTTGGGATAGGATTGAAGGATTTACAAAAGTGACACTATTAGGAGAAGGAAGGAGGCATTAGAGCCTATCCCCCCTTAAGGACACATTCCTGAACTCCTAACATAGACCGAAGTTTAGAAAACTTCGCTTTTGTAAGAGAGTTGGTGGAGATGTCTGCAACTTGATCATCTGTAGGGCAATAGAGCACTTCAATAACACGATCATGAATGAGATTTCTGATGAAGTGCATGTGTAGCTCAATGTGTTTGCTGCGCTGATGTAGAACTGGATCTTTGTTAAGCTTGATGGCACGTTGATTGTCGCACCAAAGTGGAGTAGGATGCTGCTGCTCGAATCCAAACTCTGAAAGGATCTGTCGAAGCCATAAAGCTTCCAGACTGGCATTAACTGTGGCTCGATATTCTACTTCTGCTGAAGAAAGAGAAAGAGCTTGTTGTTTCTTACAAGCCCAAGTGACAGGTCCAGATCCCAGACTAAAAACATAACCTGCAGTAGACTTTCGATCATCAAGATCACCGGCCCAATCTAAATCAATGAAACCAACCAACAAAGGTTTCCCCCCTGTACTGTAATGAATCCCAAAGTGAATTGTACCTCGAATATATCAAAGTATTCTTTTTGCTGCTTTCCAGTGACTTTCATGAGGAGTTTACATATAACGGGCAACACGAGAAATGGCAAAGGAAAGGTCAGGACGGTAATGATTCAAGTATAAAAGACTACCAACAAGCTGACAATACAAGGTGGCATCTACTTCAGGGGAAGTATAAGTGGCAGAAAGTTTGACTCCAGACTGGAAGGGAGAAGGGGCTGGTTTACAATCTTCCATGTGGAAGCGACAAAGAAGGTCACAAGCATACTTAGACTGAGAAAGAAGATTCCTTCTTTGGTTTGCAAGACTTGGAGACCAAGAAAATAATGCAAATATCCTAAGTCTGACATTTCAAAATTTTGCTTAAGACTAGATTTCACATGGGTTATAAGTTTAGGGTCACTACCAGTAAAGATAAGATCATCAACATAAAGAACAAGTATGATGAGATGGTTTCCAACTTTCTTGGTATAGACATTGGGGTCAGAATGGCATCTAGAAAAACCAGTGTCAAGGAGAAAGCTATCCATTTTGGCATACCAAGCTCTAGGAGCTTGCTTAAGGCCATATAAGGATTTCTTAAGGAGACAAACAAGGCTAGAGTTATTCTGAACATATCCAGGAAGTTGTTCCATGTAAATTTCCTCATGTAAATCACCATGTGAGAAGACAGACTTGACATCCATTTGATGGACTTCTCAGTTATGTAAGGCTGCAAGGGAAAGAACAAGGCGAATGGAGTTCATTTTTGCTACAGGGGCTGTCAAAACCCTAAATTTTCCGAAAATTTTAAATTTTTTAAATTAAGTAATAATAACATAAAAGCAGTTAACTAATCATTTAATTAGTTAAAGGTTATCAGCTTATTATTTGAATTCATCTGTTATTTGCATAGATTGATAGAACAATTCTTTTTCGTTTACTGACTTGTTTCTTTTTGCGTACATAAGGTGGGGCTGTCATGAAACACTGGGCTTACTTAGCTTTTGAGCTAATGCAGAAAGTTTCTTCTGTCCTTACAGATTACAGGTAAGAAGATTGGCTGCTGCAAGTAAAAATTCTAAAGTCTTATGTACAAGTTTGTTTGCAATTCAAAGTTCAGTAAGACATTAATGACTAAGCACAAATCAATACTTACTGAGGTAAAATCCATTATATGTTCTTCATTCTAGTAGAAGTAGAATTATAGTTCTTTAAATTATTGAACTGTCTGATATCTATCATAGTTGTCAGTGTCAAAATATCTTTAATAAGATTGTTTACAAGTAGAAAATGAAAATCAAAAGTTTATGTTTAAGAAAACACAGATACTCTTACTTCGTAAAGTGTATGAATAAGGGGTTTACCATTTACTACTACTAATCAAACTATCCACTGATAGGGATATACTCAAGTTGATGCACCCGGTCTTATTTAAAAAAAAACATACTAGAGTTTATCTTAGGTCTGATGGATAACCTACTATAGAATAGTTATCATTTTAATTATTAAAAGAATGTACAACATATAAGTTTCAAGGTCTAACCATTACGTTGATAAACTTTCTCTTAAATGGCTTCACATTCATATGTGATTATAAGTTCTAAGTTAAGGACATTTATTCCAGATGGTGCGAACCTCTAAAATTATTTGGTTGCTATCTCCTCGTGTAAGCATTTATCCAACTTAGATGAATAAGTCAAGACTATAACAGTTAACATTATAACACAATAGTTACTATGGTTGAATCTATAACCTTTTAAAAGTCAACCATTAGTATACTCTATAAATATAATATATGTGTTGGTGGAATACTTGTAAATGACAAGGTAGTCATTCACCTGGATGAACAAGTCATAATTAAGTCCATGGCATTTTAAGTTTATAGTCTTACTCTAAACATAACTCTTAAAATCTTTACCTTAGACAATTAAGTTTGTATACAAGATAATGTTATTGCACTTACCACTCTAGATATAGTGCTCCTTATAACAAATGTTTGTTAAATAAAATATCATGTTATAAGGTTCTTGCCATATAATTGGCTATACCCACGATGAACCTAGTATTAAACATTTGATTATATCGTATGGGTGACAATATAATATAACGTAATGCAATGATTTATTAAACCTTGCATTGGTGGTAAGTTTCCACGACCAAGTTACGTATTAAACCTAACATTTGTTATAATGTTGCAATAATAGGTTGACTCGGCCGGGATTATGGTTTAACCTTGGAGACAGCTGAAGATTGTCAACACTAGTCCTCATGATTAGCTCAATCGAAACTATGGAAAACAAACGCACCTTGGCAAATTATTTGCATGGCGATGTGACTTTGTTTGGGCCGTGTATTGCAGGTTTTAAAAGAGTCTTTCACAAGACCTAGCTCATTATCCTCCCTCGCCTTCGGGCTCTGGTCCATCGTTCTGTGAGAGAAAACCGGCTTCTCTGTCACCTGTGTAGGCTGTGACTATCTAAGGCTCCTCCTCCCTGGTTAACTTGCCCCATTGCACCAACGTGAAGGCCGTCTCATGGTGCTTCTGCTCATCACGCGTTGCTCATTTCTCCTATTTGTTTTTCGCTGGCTCCATTGCTAAAACTTGAACCCTTGACTGTGTCAGTCCTTACCATTCTCCTTCAGTCTATTCCACGAGAGTGGCTCCTCCTTTCGGCGTGTTAAGGTTTAAGTCTCACCGTTACTGTGCGTTATTGAAAGGAGTAACAACTCGGCTTTAGGGTTTTATCGTATCCTTCAGTTTTATGGCTCGAGGGTTTCCTGCTGTCAGTGTTTGGAGAGTGTTGTAACGTCGTTTCTTGCACTGAATGCCAGACTCCTTGCTCGTGCTGGTCGTTGGTCGTTGCATTACTGTTTGTGACTTGCCACTGCTAAGGTAAAAGAATTATTTCATTTCCTTTTTAATGAAAAAGCTAAATTCTTGTAATTACATTTCTTTTGCATTTAACATAAATTTAACAGTCGGATGTACGCTTGTTTTGCAGATACGATCTGCTTCTCTTCTCGGTCTGCACCAAGAGTACGGGGTTGCGGCGATAAGGGCCACGGTAAGCCTTGGTTTCTCCATGGATCATCCACCTTGTGTAAACACTTATAGGGTAAAGAGGGATTGGTTGTTGCGGCCTGTTAGACCCTCCTGGCTTTTAGTTGCTTGTTCGTTGTTTAACACCATTTGGTTAAGACCCTAGCTCTATTACAGGGCTCTTCGGCTTCAGCCGTGAGGGTAAATTTTTGTTTTATAATATTACTATTTTTAAAGTAAAGAACAGGCTGTAAGCCTTCATATGTAATTTCTTAATATGGCCGTGGGTTAATATTACAGGACTGGTTTTTTTACCGTCATTCCTTTTTGTATATTCTAAAGGAACAGGGTTTTTACCCTAGTTATTTATAAATATTGATTACTGATCTCCTTTTCTGCGTTCCTTGTTTACTTACATTAAAAACATTTCGAATGCTTACTTATGTTTAATTTTTAAAACCACAACTGTGAGTAAATGCTGTTTATTTCACCGTTTGTTGTTTTACTTATATAAACTAGGTTTTATAGGGTTTAACCCTATCTGTCAGTGAAGAAAATAAATCTGTTCTTTTCTTTTAAACTACTGTTAAGTTAAAAAGTACCTCTGCAATATTAGGGTTACTAGTTATATTTATAGTATATAATTAAGCTCAATAAAAGAGCATCATGTACTTCTGTTATTTACTTCCTGTACAAAATGCATTTGATTTGTTTACTGTTAAAAAGTATTATTATTAGGGTTTCTGTACCTGGTTTATAATTTGACTTTCTTATTAATAAGAATTTGGAAATATTGATGTATTGTTTATACCCTTTTAATAATATAGGGTTTATATATATTTCTTTTTACCATTATTCTAAGTACTATCAATGTACTTGTACTTATAGCTCAGACTGTATAAATAGTTCTAAGATATACTTACAGTAATAAGAATATTACTTATGTTAATATTAATAATATTCTTGTATGGCATAAATAGATTACTACTATAATAACTATATTATCTCTCTGTGATTACTATAGCCTCTATTTTAATATCCTTAGTTTATGTTTATAAGTATATCGAAATAGTACTTGTTATTTAATTTTGTGTAATTTATGCTATACTATCTATGTTCTGTTGTAAATAATTTGTTTTATGATATATATATATATATATATATATATATATATATATATATATCCAGCATTTAATTAACTCTATCCAGAGTTTATCTTATAAGCACAAATATTAACATTTGTTCATATTCTAAATAAAAAGAGTAACAGCTCTGGAACTTGTTCGAGCTGAGTTCCAAATAAAAAGAAGGAAAATAATGAAATGAATACATCACAAAACATTCATAAAATCTAGACCAGATTTGTTAGATTGATTTGACTGTAGTATCTAATCAGTATATAACTATTCCTACTTCCAGTTTATTATTATACATATAGTAATGTAATTATTCTAATCTGGAAGAAAGAACTATAGGGTAAAAACAGTAAATAAATCTAGTCTAAAATCTACTCTCCTATTTATTCTTTACAATATAAATTTATTGAAAGCAAAATACAGTTCAAGGAAATAGTTTTTAACTAAGAAACTCATACAACTGTCAATGAAATATCTTTTCTGAAAATAGATAAAGAAACTACTACTCTGAACTCTCATCATGCTATTCTTATTTAAATTTACCCTTGTGCTGGAGTACGGTCTGGTAAAACCCAGATGTGGAAAAACACAGTGGGTCTTTATCTTTCATCAAAATATTTCATTACTAAATAACTAAAACATTTACATCACTAAACCAGTTAACTCTTATTTTATAAAACTACAAACATAACATTCAAACATTCACAGTATTTAAACAAAGACAGTTAAGTGACAGAACCTGCTTGATCTTGGGACAACAACAGCAATGGGAGGTCGTTCCTCCCTACTAATTCATGGAGAGCGCTCAAACAGCGACTCCTCAGGACCCCCGAGCTTGCTCTAGTATCCCTAGCTGGAACTAGGTGCAGCAATAGTCAGATACCGGTCCTCAAACTCAGTATCAATCCAGAACTTATTAGTAAGTTCTCCTAGCTAACAAGCTGTAATAAAACAAGTTACTGCAGCAATCCTCTCAGAACAACTTCCTTACTATTTTTCCTTTTTCCCCAAATGAATTTCCTGAATAGCATTCCACCTGAATGTTTCTTCTCTGGAAAATATCTGAGCAGCCTCAGCTCTATTCATTGGGTACTTTTAATAGATTGCCTAGATATTTTTGGGTTAATTGTCATTTAATGAGCCACCTGCTCTGATCCCACTTTCTTGGGGGATCATGACCCCAAATATAGGGAAGTTGCCACCTGCAACTTATGAAGTGTTTGAGGATGCTGCCACTTGTCTTTTTCCCTCCACCTAGTTCCATCCACCAGTTTGACCAGTAACCTCTTTTTAACAGCTCTCCCATGCTGTTGTCTTCACAATTTATTTATTAATAATAAAATATTCTGAATTACATTCCACTTCTGTTGACTCTGCTGAGTCATCAGTTTCTACTTAACATTAAATTTAACATAATGTCTCAAGAATATAATAAAAACAATTAACATTATTTTACAAAATTGGGGTATGTGACAGGGGCAAAGGTTTCATTGTAGTCAATCCCTTCTACTTGGGAAAAACCTTTGGCAACTAACCTTGTTTCAACACTTCCATCTGATATATACTTAGTTCTGTAGACCCATTTACATTTGACAATTTTTCTTCCTTTTGGAAGAGGAACAAGATCCCAAGTATCGTTCGCCATTAAGGAACGATATTCTTCATCCATAGTTGCATCCCAATCTAGATTTCCTGAAGCTTCTGCAAAAGTTTCTGGATCATGATTCTCAAAAACTTGAGCCAAAAGAGAAGAGGCTCGCTGAAATTGAGAACGTGTTCGACGTTGATCTCTAGGATCATCGGTAAGATCACCAGCTGCTTCACATGTTGAACGGACCCATCGAGGAAGTATTGGTGATGGTGCAATTTAAGGAACATGAGCAGGCGAAGGTGGATTTTCATCCTCACTGTCATCATCAGAAATTGGAGTTGGAAACATGTCAAGGAAGCTGGAAGAAGAAGAAGAAGAAGGTACAATTGTCGAATCAGGCTCGCAGGCCAAAGATGGCACACCCGCCAAGTTAGGCTCGCAGGCCAAGAGATTTTCATCAAATTTAACATCTCTTCTAATGATTATATCATGAGAATGTCGCTGAAGAAGTCTATAACCTTTTACATCTTCAAAATATCCAACAAATATGCACTTTTCACTTTTAGGCTATAATGCTTTCCATTTTTCATCTGGAATGTGAGCCCATGCTTCACAACCAAACACACGAAAGTGACTTACATCTGGTTTAATTTTACTCGATGCTTCTTCCGGTGTTATACCCTGTAAAACTTTAGTGGGTGTGCGATTAACTATGTAATTTGCACAATTTATGGCCTCAGCCCAATAATGAAGACTTAGTCCCTTAGATTGGATCATACAATTAGCCATTTCTTTTAAAGTGCGGTTCTTTTGTTTAGCTACACCATTTTGTTGTGGTGTATATGGAACAGTGTGTTGTTGTTGGATTCCTTGTTCAGTGCAAAAAGTAGTGAACTTGTTTTTAACATATTCTCCTCCATTGTCAGATCTTAACTTAATAATTTGATGACTAGATTGTTTTTCAACAAGGGCCTTGTAGGCCAGGAGCATGTTAAATACTTTGCTCTTAAGTTTTAGGAAGTAAACCCAAGTGTGTCTGGAGTAATCATTAATGAAAGTTTAGAAATATTTGAAACCAGAAAAGGAAGCAGATGGAAGAGGGCCACACAAGTCACTATGCACAAGCTCCAAGGGAACCGAGGCGTGCCAAGAGGCACGTTTGTCAAAACTGTCCTGATGATGTTTTCTGAGTACACAACCAGAACAAACACCATCCTTGCAAGATACCAACGGAAGACCAATCACCATATTTTCTTTACATAGTTGTTGCAATGAGCGATAATTTAAGTGACCAAATCGCTCATGCTAAAGTTTGCTCAAGTTATCACTATGAGCAACAAAAAATGAAGGAAAAGGTGATGACACAAAGTTGTTAAATTTGTACAACCTGGTAATATCATCAACAGTTCCAGTAGCAAGGACATTTTGAGGATTTTTAAAATCCTTGATTACAACTTGGTGAGGTGTAAACGACACAGTTTTACCTTCACCTGAATGAGTAATTTGATAGACTGATAACAAATTGCAGGAAATTTTTGAAACACATAGTACATCACTGAAATGACCATTTTCTACTGGAACTGTTCCATATCCTACAACACCTAGAGATCTATCATCACCAACAAATATTTGTTTGGTGTTACATTCATGCATAGTAGAAAAGATGTATTTATCCTTAGCCATATGATAAGATGCTCCAGAATCAATGAGCCATTCAATTGAAGTAGAAGAAGAAGATGTAGTATAAGAGTAACCAGAAGCACAAAGTGCATGTCCATGAGAGGTAGATTCTGAAGACGAATCTAGGTTGATGTGGTGCTTTTTCATTACTGCTTCCAAGGCTGCCACCTTCTTAAAACACTTACATTCATCATGTTTATCTTTCCCGCAAAAATAGTAATGATGCTCAGTCTTCTTTCATTTTTGCTTGGATCCTTTGTCATTTTTTAAAGAATGAGCTGACTGAGAAGGTTTGGGACCCTTGTTGTTTTGCTTATTATTGCGAAAATTCTGTTTCTTTGGAGGCTTGGACTTTTCTTTCTGTTGGGACAATAAGGATTTCCCAGATGTATCTACATTGTTAATTATTCCAAGATGAATGAGCTTATCTTGCTCTCTAATTAAGGAATCACAAAAGTATTCAAGGCTAGGCTCTTGATAGCTAGCTGTAGTCAATGATTCTTTCATGGAGTAGAATGTAGATACAAAAACAGAATATGCAGGTACAAGTTTTGAAAGAATATGATAAATACATTGTTTGTCTTCTTTCTTAATCTTGCATTCTAGACATAATAGTCTAAGAGTTTTATACTTAGATAAATAGCCTTGAATGCATGAAAAATCATTTGGATTCAAGGAAAGCAACGCATTCTCAAGTTGATGACCCCGAATTTCATTGTGTTTATCAAACACAGATTCCAACTTTTCCCAAGCGAGATTAGGTTCATCAATTCCAAATATGTGGAATCGCAAATCAGTAGAGATTGACATCCCAATCAATCCACGATCTTCATCACATCTATTTGCCCATTTAATTTTCTTATCATCATCAATGGGTTCTGTTTCTTTCCCTGAGGTTATCCTAAAAATTCTCCTACTTCGCAAAACATCCTCCATACGAGATGTCCATGAGAAATAGTTAGAATTTGTAAGTATAATATCACAAGGGGTAGACATACTATAAAATAATGGCTGAAAGAGCAGAAAGTAACTGTCTGGATGCAAAGAGCTCGAAAAAATATGTGGTTTTAAAAAAAACGACACTTAAAAAAAGTTCAAGATGTCCCCAATAGTGACGTGGTAGATATTGACTTGGCCAACTAAAAAAAGAAAGCCCCCTCTTCCCAAGATCAACCTTTGACAATCACTTTTACAATAAAGTTGCTTTGAAGTGAATCACTTTTGTAAAATAAGTGATGTTCACTTTTACAATAATGTGACATTTAAATAGTGCAACAATAAATTAAAAACTTAAGTGACTCACTTTTATTTTATTTTATTTATGCGAGGTGCACTTTTACAATAAAGTAACTTGAAAATAGAAATTGCATACACTAAAAAGTAGCTTAATAAAACTTGAACTCCAGACCTATTAAGTAATAAAACAATTTTGGACCAAGTGAGCTAAGTTTAAAAGGTACGTAAAATAATGGAAAGAGGAAGGGTTTTTTTTTTTTTTTTAAGTCTTCTCTCCCATTCTCCGTGCTTGCTTTTTTTTCTGCAAATCACAAAAAAAATGAAAAAACAAAAACAAAAAAAACTTTTCCACGCAATGGGGTTAGATTTTGGTTAGCTTACCCAAAAAGTCTACGTTTTCAAGTTTTCTCTCTGTTTCCTTATTTGCCATGATTGCACAAGGTGCACAGCAAAGAGCATATGTAGCCGAGAAGACAAGAAAAAAAAACTTTTCCTTACTGTTTCTGATGCGCCGCGATCGCGCAAGGTGCACGGTAAAGAGCATACGCAGTCAGGGAAGGAAATAGTATAAGACTAAAACAAAAAGGACCTAATAATAAACTAATAAAATATGAGAGATTTACAAAAAACAAATACGCCACTGTAACATTATACCCTCAGATTTATCGAAATGGGTGTTTCTGGAGCAAACAGAAACAGTTTTCGGTGAAACAAAAACTATTTCCCAATGGAAATGGCGCTCCAAATGCAATGGAATAGCTCCCACAGGCCAAAAATGCACAGAAAATATAGAACCAGAAACCCTTTCAAAGTTTCGGCAACAACGGTTCCAGATCTTGATCAAAACCGAAAGCGGCTCTTCATAAAAGCTCTGATACCATGTTAGGGTACACAGGGTACTCCCAAAAGACCGAACACCTTGAGCAACTGCTTTACACAAATAGATCACATATCAACACACCGATGTTTGTCACGTGGTTAAAACCCTCGAGAGGGAAACAGTCCACGACCCCAGCTAAATAGCTACTTGGAGCAATTTATTATGCAAAAGAAAGAAAGTTACATGAGCTTTTCATAATCGATCAACTAGCCAAGGACCCTCTATGCTCTTTAAATAGAGATCATATACCAATCGGGTGTTAAGCCACGAATTAATGGTAGGTATGAGCTAAGAGAAGTTGAATCGTCAGATCACTCTATGTCTAGAACATATTGTGACCGTCGGATTAGAATATTTACAAATGCATACTAATGCATACTAAAGAAACACACTTTTACCTAACGGATATATTACACAAGTTGATCTTAACTAACTCCTAAGTGTCTAAATATCCTAACACAATCAACAAGAGTGTTTTGATCTCTAGGGACCACTTTGATTGAAAAAGAATCAAACCTTTCAATAGCATACCATACAACATTTCAGTAGTTACACAATGGACCGTTCTTTGTAGCAAATTGATTTTTAACCTAGGATGCTATGAAATTAAAGTCATCAATAATGCTTATACGTTTAATATTCAAATCTCTCGCAATTTCGATCCCAGAAACAAAGCTTCATATTTGGCCACATTGTTAGCGCATTCAAATTCTAATCAAAATGAATACACGCTTTCCTCTCCTGCAGGTGAAGTTAAAACGAGGCCTTATTCCACACCATGCCTATACCTAGCCCCATCAAAATACATTTTGCAAATTTTATGGGGTGGGAAAGGATGTTGCCGGACTTCTTCCCAGTAATTAGCTAAGACCATAAAATTTTCAACCTCGTTCGTAGCACATATGACTTCATCAAACAACTGATTGGGAGTTTCAACATGTGCAATCATGGGAGGCTCATTCATTAATTTGATGTATGCATTACTATTAACTAGAATAGTTGCATATGTGAGATCCAATTGGATACTACCCCCCGATTTCGCTGCCCATTCCCTAGATAAAATCATTCCCAAGACATTAGGAATGTACATAACCAACACATTCACAGTCACTTCAATATCGAGGTAAGCTACTAATTTCATCCTCAAATTCTCAATTACCCCTTTAGATTCTATTAGGCACGAGTCCAAGCCACAAACATTTCCAAAAGGTCTAGTCATAGTTAATTCAAGTTGGTTTATGACCTTGAAAGACATGATATTCACTTCATCCCTAGAGTCTAACATACAATTGTGAAGGATTAATTGCTTTACTTCTAAGGAAACATAGAAAGGAGGATATCCATCATCATTGTTTGTCACACATTGAATCATGACCGGGGGTATCCTACTACTTTCGGAAGAGATTTTGGTATGCTGTTTTTAGGATTTATTCCCAAGAATTTGGTAGCTCTATCATTCATCAAGGGTATTTTCGAATTTTCCTCAAAAGGAATTAGCATGGTAAACTTGGAAAGGAAAGGTGATATATCGATTTTCAAACTAAGAGGGTTAGCCTTGTTAATTTTTTAAGTCTCTAAACACAGGAATTCCATGACCTGAGGTCCAATGATTGGAATCTTCACCAAGTATTTCAATGAAATTGAAAGCATTAAGTTGGAGAGTTTTCCCAAAACATTTATGTTCATAGATTCATGACCTACAAGCTTCTCTTCACGGGAATTCCTCTTTAAGATCTTCGCATTTGTTGGAGGTTTCCACATATTTCCCTTTACTACTTCAGGTTTGTTTTTGGAGCTTGGGATAAGTTCACTTGTTTTCTTAGCAGGCGGCATCACTATTCTTTTTGTCTCACCATTTGCACGTGGTGTATTTCCCCAAGTTGAGTTGCGATATTTGGACCTTATAGTTGGATCATCATTGGTGTGGGGACGCGTACCCTTTATAATTGGTTTTCTAGGTTTGGGAATTGTAACTTCTGGTTTATTAAGGGCATTTTTATATTGAGATATGGTAGTAGTATAGTTATTATTCTCAACTTCCCTCAAGGCTTATATGGTCTTGTTGATTTATCAGGTTGTGGATAGAGATACTCATCATACCCCCACTAGTCTTCTCGATATCATTCAGCTAAAAGGGAAAATTATGAGATCATTACACTCATCACAGTTTTAAATTTATCAGGGAGTATGTACTCATAGTCGATTTCATCATAGAATTCCATGTTTCTAGATCAACTCACACGATTAAAATGATAATTATAATTATGGGTTAGTTCCTCAGTGGAGTCTCCAGGTGAACAAATTGTCATGTTCACCAGAAGGATAGTTTGGTAAGGAGAGGTGAGTGTAATAAATACAATGATTATTCAAAAATTAAGCAAGTAGAATGTAATCATTGAAATTAAACTAGATGCGATACGAATAATAAAGCATGTAAGTACATTCACAAACACTGAAGGTAAGCCTCTACCTCCCTTGCAATGACGCCAAAATTGTTGGCAATGAGAACGGGAGTAGAGCTTAAGGATACATGTTGAACCAAGGTAAGCCTCTACCTCTCTAGAAAGAACGCCAAAAATGCTATCACAAATCTTATAGTTTCCCATTAAGGTGATCCTACTCAGGAAGGTAGAGGGAAGGAAACTAGAGTTGTGACCTACGATACCCAAGACCTTTGAAAGAGTTCAGTTGTCACACTAGTTAATGATACCGACACTTTAGTCTAAACGAAAAGCTACGGCTAGTGGTCGTCCCTGTAACCAAGATAACCTTACGAATATATAATCTGAGCGTATTAATGAAGGTTTCTTGGTGGAATCTGTTAGATATTATGGTTAATTAGATATTTAATCAAGTTCTAAGAGATAATGTGTTCCTATGTAAAAACACCAAATAACCATAGCTAGGGTTTATCCAAAAAACTCAAATCTAAGGAAAACAGGGAGAAATGAAGTAAATTAGGCACAAGATTTAATTGCTAGATCAAGGATATGGTGTTTGAAGGTGATTCTAACAATACCCAGATCACAAAGCTGACTAAATGATCAATTTCCCAAGGAGGGTGATTTGAACCGGTGTCTTAGGATGGGTAAATGGAGTTGGATTTGAATGAAACTTGGTCTCACTAGGTTTTAGAGGATTTCAATCTTGGGTTTTCAACTGCTAAGCCAAAATAAGACTAGAAATACTACGATTAATTTTATTTATTACACCAAGTGGATTGGAAATTAAAACTAGAGAAAAGTTAAATCAAAACATACCTAGAACTTGGAAAATGCCAATAGTGCGACTCTCTTATGAAGTAATGCACACTTGAAAAAGATCTGGTGAAATTCCAGCGTCTGAACAAGATTCCCCAAGTGACCAATGCACCTCACTCCCCTGCACAAGCAAACAACCAAAATTAATTTACCCTACACGAAAGAAGTACGATTATGACAAAGTAAAAAATCATATCAATTGACAAAATGCATAATAGAGAACTCCCTGTAAAAACCATGTAAAGAAAGAATATCCATGTCTTCAACAATGGTGCCCCTCTCCAAGTTGCTACCTTGTCACAAAATATCAAAACGAATGCATGCAAAAACATTCATCGAGAAGTTCCCCAAGATTTCATGGTGTAAGATTGTACAATGACGAATTAAAAACATTCCACACAAGAGACCCATGAATTTTTACCAAAAGATTTTATCTATTCCAAAAGCCAAGAACAATATTTCTTGATGGGATACAATGAGGAGATCACATCTCTTAAATAGATCTAGAGTGTGTCCACATTTTAACCAACACCCATCTAATGGTTGAGATTAAAACATCATCAATGGTGAATATTTACTTAGAAAATGTGCATTCCACATTTCAAGGTTTGATCTAGAGTGTGTCTCACAAATGTGGAGATTTACTTAGATGTAGAGTGTGTCTCACAAATGCGTATTCCACATTTCAAGGTTTGATGAATTGTATTTTCAAGCCTTTCCTTAGAAAATTTTATTCGTATTCTTCAATGATATACTAATCTATAGCAACTCTTAGGAAGAACATGTTCAACATGTTGACAGGGTACTACAACTACTAAAGGTGCAAGAACTATATGCACGTCCCTCAAAATGTTTCTTTGGGATAAAGGAGGTAGAGTATTTGGGTCATATTGTATCTCATGAAGGTGTCAATGTAGACCTTAACAAAATTAAATCCATGATGGACTAGATGATTCCCAAATCCCTGAAGATTATTCAAGGATTCTTAGGTATTATAGGGTACTATCGCAATTTTGTTCAGAACCATGAAAGAATAGAAGCTCCTCTAACCACATTGCTGAAGAGAGATGCATTTTCTTAGACTCCATAGGTAACTCAATCTTTTCAACAACTGAAAGAGGATATGTGTAAAGCTCTTGTTTTGGCAACACCTAACTTCATAAAAACCTTTATTGTGGAATGTGATGCTTTAGGAAACGGAATTGGAGCTGTACTAATGCAATAAGGATACCCTCTTTCCTTCACAAGTCATCCAATCAAGGGAAATAACTTAAAAAACTCATTTATGCAAAGGAAATGTTGGCAATACTACATGCCTCGAAGCAATGGCACCCCTACCTTATAGGGAGACATTTCAAGTCTAAAACTAATCATGATAGCCTTAAATACTTCTTGGAACAAAGGATATCTTCAAAAGAGCAACAAAGATGTCAGGATATGACTTTGAAATCATCTACAAAAGGGGGAAGCAAAATGTGGTCGTAGATGCACTCTCTATCAAATATGAGGATGTGAAGCATTACTCTAGGCTATCTTTATCATCCAACCATATTGGATAGCCGAAGCAAGGGATGAATGGAAAAATGATGAAGAAATATGGACATTCATTCAAAAGCTGCAGCAGGATCCCATTTCCTCTAATACATTTAGGTGGAAAGATGACTTTCTATGGTACAAGGATCACTTATATCTTGGTAAGAGTTCCTAGCTCATGAAAAAGGTACTTTTTTAATTCCACTCCTCACTGGTAAGAGGGCACTCAGATTTCTTAAAAACTTACCATAGGGTAAAGAAATATTATTTTTGGGATTGTATTAAAACTGATGTTAAAAAATTGGTGACAGAATATTTAGTTTGCCAACAAAATAAAGTGGAAACAATTAAGACCCCAAGTATCCTACAACCACATTCCATTCCAAGCCAAAGGTGGACAGAGGTCTCGATGGATTTATCATAGATTTACCAAAGTTTGAAGGAAAAAGTATCATCATGGTGGTTGCTGATAGACTTACTAAATATGCACACTTATGTGCACCATCTCACCCCTTCAAAGCAAGCATGATCACCAATTCTTTTATGAAGACAGTCCAAAAACTACATGGTACTCCAAATATTATTGTAAGTGACAGGGATCCCATTTTCACTGGAAAATTTTCGACCGAATTATTTTCTTATTTAGGTAGTCAACTGGCTCATAACTCATCTTATCATTCTCAATCTGATGGACAAACAGAGATCGTAAACAAATGTTTGGAAGGGTATCTTCAATTTTTTGCAGCTGATAAATAAACACAATGGGTCAAGTGGTTAACCTTGGCATAATGGTGGTATAACACTTCCTTCCATGCATCAGCAAAAATGACCCCATTTATGGCACTTTATGGCTATCATCCATCCATCACATTTTCACTAAGAGACTCCTATAACGTTCAAGTAGTGGAAGACCACATGAAGCATCAACAACAAGTTCTTCAACTCTTAAAGGACAACCTAAATCTAGCAAAAAATCAAATGAAACAACAAGCAGATCAACACCACAGTAAATGAAGCTTTAATGTGGGGGGTTGGGTGTTTTCAAGACTACGACCATAGAAACATATGTCCCTTAAGAACACCAAGAAGGATAATAAATTATCACCTAAATACTATGGTCCCTACAAGGTGCTACAAAAGATTGGTAGTATGAACTACAAATTGGAACTACAGGCATCTTCACGAGTCCATCCAGTTTTCCATGTTTCCTGTTTAAAGAAGGTAATTGGTGAAAAGCTACCTGTTCAAACGATATTACCAAAACTTGATGAGGAAGGAAAAATAATCTTGGATTCTGAAGAAATCATTGAAATAAGAACTAGACAACTTCGAAATCGATCAATTCCAGAGTATCTCATTAAATCGAAGAATTTACCCGCATAAGATTCAACATGGGAAGATGAGTCCTTTATACAGCAGCATCCATAACTACTTGCATTGAGAGAAACACTTTTTGAAGGAGAGGGGCGTGTTAAGCCCTTAATGATGATACATTACCCCATATAGTGTGACACATTACCCCCTATTTTATGGTGCATAACATATTATTTATGTTAGCTTGGGTCTATTAGCGAGTCAATTAGTTGTTGCTGTACACCTTTGTCTCCTATATATATAAGAAGGAGACATTCTTATTTTAGTCATCATTGTATCTTGTGTTGTCTTGAATACTCAGTACATTGTGTAAGGAGGATCATCCCTTGAAGATGATTGTTATCCATCTCTGTTATTCATTATTAAGGCGTGGATTTCTCTCTTCTTGTCTATTTTTTCTCTTTTTATTCTATTTTTGAAACTTGGTTGCATAACATATAATTTTCATGGATATTCCTGAACCTTATGGTTTGTTACTCAATAGGAATTGATCTAAAAACTAAATTGATATGATCATTTTAACTATTTATAACTTTTGTTTATTTTGATATGTATCGAAGTTTATTTCTATTTTATTAGAAATGAAATAATAATTTGAAAAATGCAAAGACTTCCTTCCAGACTAAGATAATATCCAATCCATGACCAACACTCGTTTAAACTCTTATCCAATTTCTTAGACTTCGGGGAATATCCCAACATAACCCAATGCCACCTTCTTCACCTTGGTTAGGATCCCTTAAAATTCCAGAGTTATGTCAAACGTCTTGTGCTACAACTCAAGCTTTATGTAGGGAACATGGACTCTCACTTATTGTATATCTTCCTCACGGGAGACCTAAACCACAACAATCATACCAAGTAATTGAGACCAGCACACCAACTGTTGCAACCCTTGATTATCACCTCTCAAATACTTATAGGGGGATACAAAATACTTTGGAAGGAAAACCATATGTACAACTACACGATGGTGTTGGTAGACCACCATCTCCCCTTGATTCCCCTCCTAACACTCCTCAAAGCTTTTCAAAAGAAAAATGTGACACCTAGATTGTTCAACTAGACAGATCAAATGTCAAAGTCCTACGAGAACTTAGGAATGTATTAATCTAATTAGCTTCTAAAATCAAATTCCATTAAGTGATTGATATCATTGTTGTGAATATTCTTGAAACTTATGGCTTATTACTCAAGAGGAATTGATCTAAAATACTAAATTGATATGATCATTTTATCTATTTATAACTTTTGTTTATTTTGATATGTATAGAAATTTACTATTATTTTATTAGCA
>LPNX010585474.1:0-13886 GCA_001517045.1 Pseudotsuga menziesii
TATTTGTATCGCTAAAACCATAACCTTCGATGTGTATATCTCTCTTTGTAAACCCTAATGCCCAATCTCTCTCTCTCTCTCTCTCTCTCTCTCTCTCTCTCTCTCTCTCTCAGCCCCTATCCAAATATATATTTCTTCTCATGAAATTCCTCACCTCCATTCTATGTCTTGACTCTAAATGCTTAACCCTGAATCTCTTTCTTTATATTTTTCTCTCTCTAAATTTCTAGCCCCTAATATCTCTCTCTCTCTAAGTTTGTAACCCCTAATTTCTCTCTCTCTCTAAGCCCCTTAATCCTAATCTCTCTCCTTCTTTCAACACCAAACATCTAATGTCTCTCTCTTTCTCACTCGTTAAAACCCTAAAACACAATATCTATCTCTATGTGCATAACCCCAACTCGATCCTATTTCTATCTCTCTTTAAATCCATAAACCCTCCCTCTCTCTATCTAATTAATACCCTAATCCATAATATCTCTCTCTTAATGCCCTGAACTCATAATCTCTAATCCTCTCTCTCTCTCTCTAAATACCTACCTAAACATTTAACCTCGAATCTCTCTTTATCTCAACCATTAACTCAAATTTATGTCCCTCTCTCTCTAAACCCATAACCCCTAATATTTGTCTCACTAAACCCATAACCTCCAATGCATATATCTCTCTTTGTAAACCCCTAACGCCGAATCTCTCTCTCTCTCTCTAACCCCCTATCCCAAATATCTCTTTCTTCTCTTGAATTTCTCCACCTCCATTCTATGTATTGACTTTAAATGCCTAACCCTGAATCTCTCTCTTTATAATTCTCTCTGTCTAAAGCCCTAGCCCCCAATATCTCTCTCTAAAACCCTAGGCTCCAAAATCTCTCTATCTCTTTCTCTAAACCCCTAAATATCTCTCTCTCTCTCTCTAAGTTCCTAACCCCGAATCTCTCTCTCTCTAACCCTGTTAATCCTAATCTCTCTCTCTCTCTCTCAACCCCAAACCTCTAATGTATCTCTCTTTCTCTCTCTTTAAAACCCTAATAAACAATGTCTCTGTCTAACTACATAACCCAACTCCCTCCTATTTCTACCTCACTTTAAATCCATAACCTCCCCCTCTCTCGCTCTAACTAATTCCCTTACCCGTAATATCTCTCTCTCAACACCCCAGACTCATAATCTCTAATCCTCTCTCTCTCTCTTTAAATATCTACCCCCAATCTCTCTCTCTCTCTATCTATCTATCTAAAATCCTAACCCCCATTCTCTCTCTCTAAACACTTAACCCCGAAACTCTATCTCTCTCAAAATCCATAATCCCGAATATTTGTCTCTCTCTAAATCCCTAACATCTAATCTCTCTCTCTCTCTTTCTAAACTGCTAACCCTGAGTTTATATCTTTCTAATTTTCCCTCTCTCTCTCAACCCCTAATCCCAAATCTCTCTTTCTAAGATCATAATCCCCAATATCCTTTCCTAATCTTTCTCTAAACCCATAACCCTCTCTCTCTCTCCCCCTCTATCTCTCTCTAAACACCTAACACCCCATATGAGTTCTCTCTCTAAACCACTAAACCCTCAATCTTTATCTCTCCCCCCCTCTCTCAATGTCTCTATATGTCCAACCTTTGTCTATTTATTTCTCTCTCCCTCTAAATCTGTAACCCCCAATCTCTCTCTCTCTAAATGCTAACCCCGACTCTCTCTCTCTAAACCCCTAGCCCCCAATCTATGTCTTTATATTTCTCTCCCTCTAAGCTCAAAGCCTAAATTTCTCTATCTAATCACATAACCTATAACCTTTCTCTCTCTCAAACCCCCCTCTCTCTCTGAGCCCCTATCCCCAAATATATATCTCTCTAAACCCTTAAAATTCAATATTTTTGTATCTCTCTCTAAACCCATAAACCCAAATCTCCCTCTCTTTCAAACAACTAGCCTTCAATATCTATCTCTCTCTATGTATCTATCTATTTAAACTTCTAACCCATAATATTTCTCTCTCTCTCTCTCTAAATCCCTAACCACAAACTTCTATCTATCTTTAAACCCCTCAAACCCATTATCTATGCCTGTAAACCCGTAACTTATAATCTCTCTTGTAGCAAGGATTTCTCCCTGCTATAGGGGAAGGAATGACTCCCTTTTTCCTATAGGGCACAAGGGTAGGTTCCCGCTAATGGTAAATGCAGAAAATAAAATAGAAATAGAAATGACATAATAGAATATTAAACTAAAGCAAAGCTAATATAAACAAGATGAAGTAAATGGCAAGAATAGTAAACTAAATCTAATGGTAGAAAGAAGAAAATGAAGCTTTGATGAACCCCTTTGCAGAAAATGGGTTAGGGTTTCTCCTCCTTAAAACCTACAAAAAAACCTAAGCTCTAATGGAGAACCTGCAAAAACAATGTCAATAACAAAACCTGCAAATAAAAACGAGAGTTTGAAAGCAAATAACATTAAGCAAAATAGAAATAAACCATTGGGTATACCTTCTCTTGGGTGGAAATGGGCCACCATGCCCTAGCTCATGGGAGCACCTCTCTTGGTTGGGGAGCAATGGCTCAAATGGAAATACAAGAGATACAAAAATGTAAAAGACTGTCTCTTTGCCAAAGATGCCCAGCCTTCTTTGCCTCTCCTCAGCGATGCCGCAGACCTCTGTGTAGTTCTGTTCTGTTCCCTTTGATAACCAACAAGTTGATCTTCCTTGATCAATCTCTTGCCACTTGATTGCTTGATTTGAAATGACTTGCACTTCATTTACATATAGCCTTCTAGGTGTCTTGCCCATGTCAACTTGCCATCTTGCTTACCACACAAGTCACCCCTTACCGGTTCACCAAGTCAACTTCAAAACACACTTGGCCCACTTAACTGTTTCGTTGATGTCACTACACCAAGGTTCACTTTGACTTAGGCGTTCAAGGTTCCACTTGCCAAAGCCTCTAGAGTGCCGCGCGCACACTTCGCTGGTGAGCCGCGGGCCCCTTACTTTGACCAAAGAGCCCATCTAATTGACCGCCATTCATCGCTAACTGTGTCGTCATGCGCACGCGCCCGTCGTCCAACTACCGTCATCTGCACACCCGTCGGTTTACTTAACAAAACGCTCTTTTGCCGGAGCACCCAACTGCCCACACATTTGTCTGTCCGCACCTCCGTCCACACATCTGTCCATCTGCACATAAGGGTCGTCCGCACACTTGGGCCGCGCACCCACAGCAAGGGTCGTGCGCTTGTTTACCGAACACCTTCACTAACTTGCATGCCCATCCACACGCTCAAGGGTCATGCACCTCAAAGGGGCCGCGCACCCATCACCAATGTCATCTTTGCCAAGGGGCAACCGTGCCAAGTCACGTGGGCGCTAACCTTGGGGTGCGCCACATTCCCGAACTCCGTGCTGGTGGTGAATGTGGGCGCTTGCTATCTTTTCCAAGCGAGATCGCAACTCCATGTCGAACCGTCATGTCCACGACACCTTGCCCAAGTGTGCCGCCACTTAGGTGTGCTGAAAAACGTGGCCGTGACAGCCTCTGCCACTTAAAATTGTTGTTGTCTAGGCAACATCAACTGCTCCAACCTCTGCGTGAACTCAATCCACACTACCGCAACATCGGAGTTGTTCATGACTCATCCACAGTACTGCTTTCTTGACCACCTACTTCCAACCTGTGCTCCATGCCTTCCTTCCTATTTCCATTTGCTGTACACCTCAAGGACAAACCGGCTAGGTAGATAATCCAACCGTGTGTTCATCACTTAAGACAAACTTCCCCGTTCTGGAATCATGTTGCCAGCGTTCTTCTTTCAGTGTCTGCAAGCCTCCTGCACTTTACCTTGTCTACCTTGGCGAAAAATAGTCTTTTAGGCCACCTTGCCAAAGGTGCCTAGGGCCTCACCGCCATCGCCAAATACAGTTAGCCCAACTGCTGCTAGCTCAAGTGAAAAGACATGGGCGGTGCCATAGGCCACCGCCACCCGTATCTTCCACACCAAACTGTCCAAAGTTGACTGCGTCACTACTGGCACTAAGATATTTCAACCAAGCTCAAAACTATTCAAACCTGACACCATCAGTAGTCCAAGTACTCATATCTTCCACAAGCTCTGTGCAATCGTCTAAGCCAACCGAAGACACCATCTTTATCTGCTACGACCTCTTTTTGGCCCGCTTCTTGGCTGCTTTACTTCACCCTTCAAATGGCTTTCTTGCCTTGTCGTTGCATGTCTCAATGTTCCTTGATGTCTCCAAGCATACCAACATCTTCTGTTCTTGAAGAATGCACAACTCTGCCACAGCTTCTGTAGCCATGGTTTCCTTAGCCAATTCTTCTTTTACCGGTTCCAACAACCGCTTACTTTCCAAGTAAGCAAGTACCGCATCAACTTCGATTGGTTGGCAGCCAACCTGCTGCAACCACTCTCGTGTCAACTCTTTTTCTGGAATTCCTATAGCATGGATGAAAAATGCCACTATGTCCTCTGCATCACGGGGGGGATCAACTTCTCTGGTGCTTTCTCCATCCAAGACTTCTTCCAAAATCTGCGTTTCTTCTTGCATTTCTACCGCAACCTGCATTTCCTCCACAACCTACATTTCCTCTAAAACCTGCGCTTTGTCCAACACCACCTCATGTGACTCATCCTCAAGTTTCTTCTCAACCGAAGTGTCACCACCATGTCTGCTGCATGACATCTCCAACGTACCTTCATCAGCAACCTTCACACATGCTACCGAAAAACCCAACTGTTCCTTCTCATGCTGCCACAAAGGATCCTCTGAAATGCATAAGGCATCAATCTCCTCACTGATCGAAGCCATGCATTTTTTCAACGCTGCTAAACTTCCTGCTGTAGATAGATCAGCCTTTACCACAATGCTTGGCTCATTTTTCTTTGTCGAAACTGTCTTCTTCCCTATGCTTTGCTGCGACAAGTGCTTACACTTACCTAGGTCTTTGAAAATCTGTACCGAAGTCACCCGGGGTTTGTAGCCCAACTTGCTTTTCTGTGTCATAGGTAAGCTCCACATTCCTTCCTCTCCTAAGAACACCAACCATCCAGCATATGGAACTGGCACTGCCTTGGCCAAATGAAGAAAGTCTTGTCCCAAGATCATAGAGTGATCATCCAATGGAACAACTTTCAAGTCCATCTTGTCGTGCCACCTTCCAACTTGAATAGGTGTTGCGCATATCTTCCCTGTCACATCTCTTACCATAGAGTTTGCTACCTTGAACTTTGCTTGGATTCTTTCCATGCCGCTGTGAAGGGACCCCACAGTCTTACTGCTCACCAAACTATGAGATGAACCAGTGTCAACCAACGCAGAAACCCTTAGGCCACTCACCGTCATTTCCACGAAGTCCAAACCTTGCTGCACACCTTGCAACTCTGCGTTACAACCCCTGGCCTCTTCGATAAGGCAAGATTCAATTTCCTTCACCGTCTTGGAAATCTTGTTTGAAGGTTCCCCTTCCAGCACTCTCATTGTTGTCAACCTTTCCATAGAATCCTCTCCCACAACAGCCCTTGCCCTAAACAGACAATCTCTTACATAGTGGTTCTGTGCGCAAAGATAACATGCAACTTTCTTCTTTTCTGATTTTTCCGTTTTCTCTTGTCTTGGCCCTCCCTGAGTGCCTTCTGACTTAGCTTTACTTCGAGTTTCCTATGACCGCCATTCTTCTTGCTCCCCTTCACTTCAAAGGATTTCCTCAAGAACTCATCCCACTTTTCAAATGCAACCTACCGTCTCTTTCAACGCAGTTGAAACTTGTTCACATCCTGCTGCAAATGTTTCACTCAGCCTTGCAACCGAATCATTGATCTACCCTTCGACCAAAACTCCTGTCATCTTTCCAAGTGGTTTCTCCTTCTTGCTGAAGTCTGCCATCTAGCTGACTCGTTTCTGTTGCTGCAGATCCACAGACTTCCAGCTACTGCCAAATCCAACCTTGACGTCAAGCCACCTACTTGTCCGCCAGACACTTTTCTAAGTGTTGCAGCTGTCGCACTCCCGGAGCGCACAACTTTCCTGAGTCAATCTACTGAAATGGGAATTTTCCAAATGCACCACTTCTGGATCACTTGTGGAATGCACCCACCGTGGCACACTTCCGTTTTCTAAGCGCATTTAAAAAATTGGAACTTTTCATTTTTTTGCTGAACCGCACCTCCTCGTGCTGTTGTGACTGTCTGAACACGCATGCTTCCCTGAAGCGCACGTTTCTGTCTTTTCTGGAGTGCTCATCCTGAGCATGTAGCTCTGCGGCTAAGAAGCACTTTTCACATGAGCATCTGGATCCTCTTGTGGAGCACACAACTTCCTACTGCAGTGCGCACGGTTTCTGGGCGCACGTCTACTGTCTATGGAGCGCTCACCAGTGGAGCGCCTGCTCTTGCGGAGCGCCCACTGCTGCAGTGCGACCGTCTGCGGAGCACCCGAGCTTTGGCGCGCTTCTAGCTATGGTGCGACCATCAGTGCAGCACATTGTCTGTGGAATGCCCAACTCTGCGGTGCGTTCTGTCTGCGTTGCGCTCACTGCTGCGAAGCACCTGTCTGGAGACGTGCTTGGATGCGGAGCGTGCTCTGTTTGCGAAGCGCCATCCCTGTGTTTTGCTCTGTTTGCAGTGCACCCACCCTGCGGTACGCGCTCTCTCCGGAGCTCCCGCCCTGTGGTGCGGTTTGTCTACAGAGCATCTGAACTACAGAGCGCTTTCCTCCTTGCGGAGCGTCTGAACTGTGGACGCCCATCTGAGCCTGTGGAGCGTTTCTCAAGATTTACTCACTGCAACCACCTGTCGCATGAACTCCTCCAAACTTTGGCTCTGCTCAAAACTTCTCTAAGTCTTGGCTCTGATACCACCTTCGCATTGGGTGACATCCGGGGTCTTCGACCAAGTACTGTGCGGAACAAACCCTGTACGAATCTCAATGGTGTGATGATGGAGTTGAAGTCGAGCACGTGAGAAACAACCATGCCAAGAGGCACTAGGGACTCCTCTCAAGTGGTCCAAGGAACTCATTAATGATGTAAATTAAACCAAGGTATAGGTACCTCTGGGTCTATCCTTTGGAATATGTGTGTTGGCGTCGATAGAGGGAGACCTGCCCCTAGTCAAGGAAATGATGTTTCCTTGACTAGGAGCGTGAGGGATAACCAAAAGGTGTGAAGCAATCTGCAGACTGACTCACTGAATTAGGGGGGAGGGGAGGGAAGGGAAAGAACTGAACAGGGGCAGGGAGGGAGTGGGAGACTCAAAATTCCTTTGTTTAGAGTATGACGGTAGGGCGGACTAGGCAGCAAATGAAACTGACTCAAGGGAATGGGATCATAGCTGTAATACCAGGAATATCGCTGCAGATGGGAAATACTTGGAGGAGGTGGAAACTTTTGATACTGATGGGATCCAAGGAAGACACATTGCAAAGTACTCTGAACAAAGGCGACCCAATGTGGGGATTCTGCCAAACTATTTTCTATAGGGTGGTGTCTATAGGGACACCGTTGTGGTACAATCTTGTGGATTTTTAGCGATTCTGAGAAGGTAAATGCTCGATGTTGTTTTTCAATTTTAGAGAGTCTGAAAGCACAAAGAAGAATCTAGTGGGGGATCTTTTTCGTTGGTAGTCTCCTGTGTCCAAAAAAGGATAAAAGTATACATAGGAGAGATCGCCCATCCTGCAGGGGATGAGAGACTTCTTTACCGTTGGTAGTCCAATTAGGCTGGAAAATGTTAAACCTATACTAACTGGACGGTCATTCAGATACTTTTATGAGCATGAATGAAACCAAGTTCGCTTAGCAATATTTTCTTGATGAGATGGTTGTGAAAGAGCTTAACGACAACCGACGGTGATATTTTTCGTGAAGTGCGTCCCCTCTGCCCGAGAAAGCATAAAAGTATGAAGAGGGGAACGGTCTTGGCTTGAGTGTGCCAAGGAGGTCCTTTTCAATTGATGGTCTACATGGTCTACAAAAGGATGTAAATGAGATGATGGAAAGGAAGCAGCTGCGCTTGGCTATCTTTTCATTGTTTTAAGGAGTCAGAAAAGAGCTTAAACGAAACTCCCGTGTGGTCAACCAACTGCGGTGGCATGAGTGGTGCCCCATGTCAAGATGGTGGATAGAGGTCCAAAGGTCATCCACACAGTATGGACAAAGCAGAAGGCTCTCAAACATACCAATACATGCGTGGGATATATCACTGCAGAGGCTCGTGAGTCGGTGCGGAAGAGGGACGCAAATCGAGGAGGCTCTTGCACAGAGGTTAGGAGAGCATGTGTGTGTGTGTTGCAGTGGATGAACTTGACTACATGCAATGTGAGTGCAAGTCCATTGACACTTATATGCCAAATACATGGAAGAAAAGGAAATGGTTTTGTGGATGATGGTCCAAATGTCTGCGTAAGGTGCGGGGAAAAAAGACAATTATAAATACAAAAATAAAAGTAAAATTATAGTTCTTAATGAGCAGCAGCCCGAAAACTCGCAAGAGTAGTGGTCGGGAAGTGTGATACAAGTACCGGTCCATAGACACCTGCATCGTCATGTCATGGCTCGTAAATCGAGGTGACTTGTGGGAAAAGGTCCCAAAATTTACTTATTAAACATGAGATGGTGGTCTCATAAAGAGATGGAAATGTGAGCCAGGAGGTGTGAGGGGTGTCTTGAATAGGTTCCGGGTGACTTTGGATTAGCAGCTAATGGTGCTTCCTTGACTTGTGCTAAAAAATGTTGAAAAACAAGAATAGAAAACAAAGAGACTCATTAGTGATGTTAAGCGTAAAATCTCTTGAGGTAGAGCCCATTGCGGGGGTTCTCCAAGAGTTGTCCATCACAGTCAATAAGGGTGTATGCCCTTTGCTGAGACGAATGTCATTAGCAAGGTGGGATGATGGAATATGGTCTTTTATGGGAAGAACCGATTCCACACTCTGGTTTAAAGGGAATGGGATAAAACCAGAGGTGTTCTTATAGATCTCTCTGTCATTGCGTAAGTGGTGCCGGGATAGATCAGGTGGATTTTCCACAAGCGATGAGACAGAAGGGAAACTGGTGCTAGAGATCATGTAAATGGTATTGGTTGTTGTTTTTGTGGCCTTTCCCCCAGTCTCTGTTGGAGGAAGAGGGGCAGGCATGGAGACAAGAGAATTCTTTGATGGACCTGGAGGTAGGTGCAACATCATCTCAATTGGCTGGACATGAAGCAACACATCATGGGGCCTCAAAGGTACGGTAGGTGGTTCAAGGTACCACAGAGGATCTCCTAGTGTGAAATCATGTAGATGGAGGGTTTCCAAGGTAGACTTACTCACGATCCTAGATGGTAGGAAAAATAAAAGGAAAAGAAAAAGAAAAAGGATCATGTTGATCAAGAATGAACCCCATTGTTTCCCTAGTAACTGAGGTTTAGGTTGCAACTGAGGTTGTGGCTGTGGATATAGAAACAATGGAAGAGACAAGTCTGATGGAATTTCATTGATGGTGGAGACAAGTGGGTCAATTGAATTGGACATCATGTAAATGGACATGGAGTCTAAAGAAGGAGGTGGTGGGTGAACTTCTTCGATCAAGGTGATCTCAGAATCAAGGGAATGGTGACAAAGGTTAGTGAGAGCCATTCAAAATTTAGGTAGGTCTTGGCAATGGTGGGATTAATTTCCATACAAGCCGTAAAGGGCACAAGCGTGGTTTGTCCTCAATGCCTTTTTCCTGACTACTAGTGCGGTTGGGAGTTCAACCACGGGGATGTTTTCATTCATATCCATGGCATCTAGATGCGCATGGATCACTGGTATTTCATGGAAATTCTGAGTTGGATGGCCCCGTTGTTCATAGACGGCACAAGGTGGGACTTGTCATGGTTCTGCAGTGGCTTTGGCATTCTTGCCCCTGGCCCTTTTGGGTTGGGGCAGTGTAGGTGCAGGTGTAGCAGTTGGCTTGTGCAGACCGTGTGGAGGGTGATACTCGACTGTGATAGGTTGCACCGGGGTTAAAACAACCTGGGGAATTGGTGGTTGAGCTGGTGGATCGAGATACCATAACAAAATTCCCGATGTAAAGTTAGGTAGGCTTAAGGTGGCCATTATCGGTTTTCTCATGACAGCAGGTGGGGGGAAGAGGAAGGGAATCATATGGATTGGGGATGAGCCCAAATAACTCCCTGACGGTTGCATGTGGGGATGCGGTTGTGGTCACGACTACGTGTAATGCTACTACTGCGAGTGATGTTGTGGTTGCTAATGGTGTTGTGGCTGTGGACGATGTTGTGGTTGTTGTTGGGGTTGCGGCTGCGGTTGTTGTTTGGGTGCAGCGGTGCTTGATGAGACCATGCACAAGTTTGCAATTTGCTTTTGTGTTGGTGGTGGTGACACCAATGGGAAAGGAGACATCATGGTGGGATCGATAAAAAACCTAGGGCCCACATTCAATGATGGGCAAGCTGGCATGTTTTCAACCACAGTGTTGGTTGCAGGGATGACATTATCATGTGTGGTCACCCCTTGCAGCTCAATGGTGGTGATGGTAGGGATAATGTTGGTAGGTGTTGTTAACCCTTGCGGATCATGGTAGGTGAGATGGTCAACCATCACATACTATCCTTTGTGGGGGGAACATCATGAGGTGGAAGATAGTTGATGTGACGGCTCGCATGGCATACATGTAACTCCTTCCGAGGAGGAGGTTGTAGTCCAATTGAGTGTTGACAACTTCGATGTCAATCAAGACTGTCTTTTCGGCTAACGTGATGGGGACATGGGGGAGGATTCCTTGGGCTTTAGTGGGATGTCCATCATAATCACGCAGAGTCATGGAGGACGGTTGTAGAATTGGCGATCCAAGCTTCTACCAAACCAAGGTAGACATGACGCACGTGGATGCCCCCTCATCCACTATGCATCGATGCACAACCAAATTCCAGATGGACACTGCGATTTGGAAGGCGATAATGGAGGGCATGCATGGTTTATCGTTCTCCATGTCAAAGGTGATCACCATGGAGTCAGAGGGGTCTACTTCCCCTAGAGTAGTTAGTAAGGATTTCTGCTGCATTGGGAACATTTTAAGTACCTCAAAAGTAGACATGGCGGTTGGCGTTTGGGCCAAATCATCCACAATGTTATAGCTGACTGTAGCTCTAGCTGTGGCATTATTGGCAATTCTGCATATGGGGGGGCATGGGAATGGGGGTAACTAGAGAGGTAGGTCGGCTGTCTTAGACATGGATGATGCTGATGAGTCGGCAGGTTCGGTGGTGGTACCATACTAATTTCGTCTATTCTGTAAGTTGACCTCTTCAGTGGTCATGGCTAGTAGGTGGTGAACACCTGTTTCGGCTGTGGGTGGTGCCCCAAGAGCATTGGGGTTAGGTTTGGGAAGGGGTGTGGTTGCCACCAATCCTTGGAATAGCAATGGGTTTTGAAGGACCATGGGGGGAGTTCCTTGTGGTGTCGGCTTGGGTTGTGCTTGGTTTGTAGCATTGGCATCCTGTTGGACCTCGTTCTGAATGGCTTGCTTGGTGCACCCCATGAGGGGACACTCGAATGTATAGTTCCCATAGACCTCATAGAGTGTGCATGTTTGGTTTGTGTGCAACGGGGCATTGTGTCTTAGTGCATTTGGTTGTGGGGGATTTTGGGTTGGCCGGTTTGTCGCGGCATTGTCAGGAGGGTTCGGTTGTTGACCTCCTCCCTCTGGTTGTTTATTGATTTGGTCTGTGGGGTGGTGTCTAGGGACACCATTGTGATACAATCTTGTGGATTTTTGGCAAGCCTGAGAAGGTAAATGATCGATGGTGCTTTCAATTTTAAAGAGTCTAAAAGCATGAAGAAGACTCCAGTGGGGGCTCATTTTTGTTGGTAGTCTCCTATACCTGAAAAAGGATAAAAGTATACATAGGAGAGCTCACCCATCCTGGAGGGGATGAGAGACTTATTTACCATTGGTAGTCCAATCAGGTCGGAAAAGTTTAAACCTATACTGACTGGATGGTCATTCAAATACTTTTATGAGCATGAACAAAACTAAGTTTGCTCAGTGATATTTTCTTCTTGAGATGGCTAGAAAAGAGCTTAACGACAACCGATGGTGAGATTTTTCATCAAGTGCAGCCCCTCTGCCCGATAAAGTACAAAAGTATGTAGAGGGGAACAGTCTTGGCTTGAGTGTGCCAAGGAGGTACTTTTCATGAAATGGTCTACAAGGTCCGCAAAAGGAGGTAAACGAGATGATGTAGATTCCCTTTCCTATACTTTAGCGAGTGGGAAAGGAAGCAGCTGCGCTCGACGATCTTTTCATTGTTTTAAGGAGTCAGAAAAGAGCTTAAATGAAACTCCAATGTGGTCAACCAACTGCGGTGGTACAAGCGATGCCCCCATGTCCAGACGGTGGACAGAGGTCCAAAGGTCATTCATGCAGTATGGACGAAGCAGAAGGCTCTCAAACATACCAATACATGCGTGGTATAGATCGTGGCAGAGGCTTGCGAGACAGTGCGGCAAAGGCACGCAAACCGAGGTGGCTATCGGACAGATGTCAGGAGAGCGTGTGTGTGTGTTGTGGTGGATGAACTTGACTACATGCAATGTGAGTACAATTCTGAAGGCATTTATATGCCAAATAAGTGCAAGAAAAGAAATCATTTTGTGGACAGTGGTCCAGAGGTCTGTGTAAGGTGCAGTAAACAGAAAAGACAATTATGTGCTAAAAATACAAAATAAAGCTAAACTTACATTCCTAAATGGGAAGCAGCCCAAGGGCACTTCTATGTCAAATATATGGAAGAAAAACAAAAGTTTTTGTGGACGATGCTCCAAAGATGTCCGCATAAGGTGCGGTGAAAAAGACAATTATAACTATAAAAAGTAAAATATCGTACAATCCTTAACGGGAAGCAGCTAGATTGCTCGCATGAGTTGCGATCGGGTAATGTGATATGAGTATCGTTCCATAGGCACTCACATCATTATGTCATGGCTTGTGAATAGAGGTGACTAGTGGGAAATGGTCCTGAAATTGACTGTTTAAACATGAGACAATGGTCTCATAACTAGATAGAAAATTTTGACCCTGGAGGTGTGAGAGGTGTCTCGAACAAGTTCTATGTGAGAATTGACTGGAAGCTGATGATGTTGCCTTTGATTTTTGGTAAAAAATGTTTGAAAAAAAAATGATGTGACTTGTTGGTGATGTTAGGCATAAAATTTCTTTAGGTAGAGCCCATTGCGGGGGTTCTCCAAGATGTTTCCATCAGATTCAATGAGAGTGTATGGCCCTTTTTTGAGGCAACGGTGGATGACGTATGGGCCATACAACATTTATTCAAACTTGCCTTTACCTAATTTATCATTGGGTTTGTAATAGACTAGAACCATATCCCCTTTGATAAAGGTGCAAGGGTGGACATGGGAGTCATATTGGATCTTTGATCATGTTTTTGCTTCTTTGATGGCTTGGAGGGTAGCTCGACGGTCTTCTACGGTTTGCTCAAGTTGGAGGAGCCATTCTTCTAAAGGTGAAGTATCAGGAAGGAGTTCCATCAAAAGGCGGAGAGATGGGATTTGGCACTCTATAGGGAGCACTGACTCAACGCCATGTACTACGCGGAAAGGGGTGAAACCGGTTGCGGTTTTTGTGGATGTACGATAAGCCCACATGGTAGAGAATAGCATGTGATGTTAGTTGGTTTTGTGATTTCCTACCATCCATTGAAGCATTGTTTTAATGATTTTGTTGACTACTTAGACTTGGCCATTGCCTTGAGGGTAGTAGGAGGAAAAGTATTGGTGTTCATATTTCAACATGGTTGATAATTCAGTCGATACGACGTCTTTGAAGTGTGCCCCATGATCAGAGACTAATGTTTTGGGGACACCAAACTGT
>LPNX010585474.1:19786-49427 GCA_001517045.1 Pseudotsuga menziesii
CCAATCTCTCACACTCTCTCTTTATCTATATAAACCTTTAACCCCCAATTTCTCTCTATCTCTCTTTTTCAATAAACCCATAACATATGATCTCTCTATATAAACCCCTAATACCCAATCTATGTATTTATGTTTCTATCTCTAAGCCACTATGCTCAAATATATCTCTCTCTAAACTTATAACCTCCAATGTTTCCCTCTATCTCTCTATCAAAACCCCTAACCCCCAATCTCTCTCTCTCTCAAAACACATAACCACCCCCCCTCTCTCTCTCTCTCCCTCTCCTAACCCTTAACCATGAATCTCCCCCCTCTCTCTCCCTCTCTCTAACCTTGATAAACACTACCAAATCTCTCTCTCTCTCTCTCTCTCTCTAAACCCTTAGAGAAGAATTTCCTTTTCCCTATCTCTCTCTCTCACTAAATCCATAAACCCAAATCTCTCCTTATGTATCTCTCTAAACCTCATACCTCCCTTCTCTCTCTCTCTCTCTAAACAATTGACCCCCAAACTCTCTCTTTTGACTTTTATCTCTCTCTGTAAACCCCTAACCACTAATATCTCTCTCTCTCTCTAAGCCCTTATCCTTCAATATCATTATCTGTTTAAACCCCTAGCCCCAAATACCTCTCTCTCTCTCTCTGTATCTCTCTCTAAACCCCTAACTCCTTAACACTAATCTCTCTCACTATAAACCCCTATCCCGCAATATCTCTCTCCCTCTCTCTATAAACCCCTAACCTCCAATATCTCTCTCTCTCACTTAAAAAACCTACATTCAATTCTATCTCTCCCTAAACCCTTAATCCCCAATCTGTCTCTATCAATCCCTAACCCTCAATCTCTATGTCTCCCTAAATCATTAATATTCAATCTCTCTCTCAACGCCTAACCCCCAATCTCTCTCTCTCTCAACGCCTTGTAGTAAGGATTTCTCCCTACTATATGGGGCAAGAATGGCTCCCTTCTGTCTATAGGATAGAAGGGTAGGTTCTTGCTAGTAGGTAAACGCAGAAAATGAAAACGTAATGTAAATAACAGAAACGAAAGCTAAACTATGAGCATAAAATATAAATAGAGCAATGGTGAACCCATCTGCACACAAGAGGTTAGGGTTCCGCCTCCAATAACCTGCAAAACAAATCCTAAGCTACAATAACCTGGAAAACAATGTTAAGAAAAACCTGCAAATGAAATAGGGGTTAGAAATCAAAGAAAACTAAACAACTAAGAAATAAAACATGAAACATGGGTATACCTTCTCTAGTGGAAATGGGCCACCATGCCCTAGCTTGTGGAAGCACTCCTCTCTCTTGGATGGGGAGCAATGGCTCAATGGGAATGGAGGAGAGGGAGTGTGGGTGGCGTGAGAGGCAAATGTGTCTCATGGAATCCATAAGCATCATAACAATATGCAAGGGAGAAGTGTTTTGGGAGTGACCCCCCACCCTCCTTTTATAGTTTTTCCAAGGGGTTTTAGGGTTTTAAGCCCTTAGCCAGGCCTTTAGCCCCTTTTTTGAGCTTTTAGCCCCTTCCACCCTAAATTTAGCTCCTTTTAGGGTTTTAGCCTCTTTTTGGGGGCTTTATGTCCTAGGAGACTATTTTGGGCTCTTTTTTGGGGTTTTTAAGCCCTTTTCTTCATCCTTAGGCTATTTTGAGGGTGTGGGGGTCTAATGGAGGGTCATGAGATGGTGTCCTTGGGTGGTGTAGGCCATTGAGAGCTTAGTGGGGGATTTTTGGGTTAACAGATTGCCCCCTGATGTGTGAGGGCAGGATCTCAATGTATGGCCAACGAACATCATAGGATTTGCTGCGTGGAGGTGGTGCTTCCAGGGCTGGGGCATGGTGGCTTTTGTTTTTTTTATTAATATGGTTCCCATCAATGGGTGAGATACAATAAATGTGTGACATGTGTATGGATGAGGCGGACATCCCCATGCTCGTGACAATGTCAAAAGAATAATTTGATCTATGCTCTAACATACAAGGGCTGATCATATACAACTGATGTTACAATAATGGTTGCCTCCATGTCAGGCTGAATACAATACTGATTTGGTACATTGGACCCATGGCATTCTCATGGAATGCTATGTCTTCATGACTAATGGTTTGCTGGATCTAGTACATAGCTGTGTGGACTCACTGATTGAGAGTCAGAGTCTCTATGGTACAAGTATACTGCACCAATCATAAAGGCATATCGAAGCACTGCTGGGTCTTCTGAACACTGTCTCCAATGCAACCCGAAAATCACAAGGGACACAACTTGTTTAGGTCCCTTGAGTAGACTCATCAATGTGCTAGATTCAGGTGACCTCTGGGGTCTTCAACCAAGTACTGTGTGGAACAAACCCTGTATGAATCTCAACGGTGCGATGATGGAGTTGAAGTTGAGCATGTGAGAAATAACCATCCCAAGAGGCACTAAGGACTCCTCTCAAGTGGTCCAAGGAACTCATCAATGATGTTAATGAAACCAAGGTATAGGGACCTTTGAGTCTATCCTCTGGAATATGTGTGTTGATGTCGATAGAGGGAGACCTGCTCCTAGTCAAGGAAATGGTGTTTCCTTGACCAGGAGCACGAGGGAGATAACCGAAAGGTGTGAAGCAATCTGTGGACTGACTCACTTAAGTCGGGGGGGGTGGAGGGAGGAAAGAACTGAACAAGGGTAGGGGGGTGCAGGAGACTCAAACTTCCTTTGTTTAGAGTATGACGGTAGGGCGGACCAGGCAGCAAATGAAACTGACTCATGGGAATGGGATCATAGCTGTAATACCGGGAATGTCACTGTAGATGGGAAATACTTGGAGGAGGTGGACACTTTTGATACTGATGAGATCCAAGGAAGACACATTGCAGAGTACTCTGAACAAAAGCGACCCAATGTGGGAATGCTGCCAAACTGTTTACTGTGCGGTGGTGTCTAGGGACACCGTTATTGTACGATCTCAGGGATTTTTGGCTAGCCTAAGAAAGTAAATGCTCGATAGTGCTTTCAATTTTAGAGAGTCTAAAAGCACGAAGAAGACTCCAGTGGGGGATATTTTTCATTGGTAGTCTCCTGTGCCCGAAAAAGGATAAAAGTATACATAGGAGAGCTCACCCATCCTGGGGATGAGAGACTGCTTTACCGTTGGTAGTCCAATTAGGCCGGAAAAGGTTAAACCTATATTGACTCGATGGTCATTCAAATAATTTTACGAGCATGAATGAAACCAAGTTTTCTTGGCAATCATTTCTTGATGAGACGGCTGGAAAAGAACTTAACGACAACCGGTGGTGAGTTTTTTCGTAAAGTGCAGCCCCTCTACCTAAGAAAGCATAAAAGTATGCAGAGGGGAATGGTCTTGGATTGAATGTGCCAAGGAGGTCCTTTTCAATTAATGGTCTACATGGTCCGCAAAAGGAGGTAAACGTGATGATGTAGACACCCTTCCCTATACTTTAGCGAGCGGGAAAGGAAGCAGCTGCGCTCGAATATCTTTTCATTGTTTTAAGGAGTCAGAAAAGAGCTTAAACGCAACTCCATTGTGGTCAACCGATTGTGGTGGCACAAGCGGTGCCTCATGTCGTAATGGTGGACATAGGTCCAAAGGTCATCCACGCAGTATGGATGGAGCAGAAGGCTCTCAAACATACCAATACATGCGTGGGATAGATCGCGACAGAGGCTCGCGAGTCGATGCGGCAGAGGCACGCAAACTGAGGTGACTCTCAGACATAGGTTAGGAGAGCATGTGTGTGTGTTGCGGTGGATGAACTTGATTACATGTGATGTGAGTGCAAGTCCAGGGGCACTTATATGCCAAATACGTGCAAGAAAAGAAATCATTTTTTGGATAGTGTCCAGAGGTCCGCGTAAGGTGCGGTAAAAAGAAAAGACAATCTATGTGTTAAAAATACAAAATAAAAGCTAAAATTACATTCCTTAAAGGGCGGTGGCCCAAAAACTTGCGTGAGTTGTGGTCGGGAAGTGTGATGCAAGTATAGGTCCATGGACACTTGCGTCATCATGTCATGGCTCATAAATCGAGGTGACTTGTGAGAAATGGTCCTGAAATTGATTTATTAAACATGAGACAATGGTCTCAGAAATGGAAATTTGAGCCTGGAGGTGTGAGAGGTGTCTCGAACCGGTTCCAGGTGAATTTGGATTAGCAAGTGATGATGCTGCCCCTGATTTGTGCTGAAAAACGTTGAAAAACAAGAAAGGGAAAAAACTACGCTATAAGGGACTCATAATGGTTATATCAGGCATGGACTCTCTTGAGGTGGAGCCCATTGTGTGGATTCTTCAAGATTCGTCCATCTGAGTCATCGAAGAGGTATGCCACCTTGCCAAGATGAAGGTCATTGGCAAGGCGAGATGACAGAATTTGTTCTTTTATGGGAAGAATAAATTCCACACTATGGTTTAAAGGGAATGGGGTAAAACTGAAGGTGGTCTAACATATATCTCCATCATCGGGTAAGTGGTGTCAAGATAGATCAGGTGGATCTTCCACAGCTGACAAGACGAAAGGGCGAATGGTGCTAGAGATCATGTACATGGTATTGGTTGTGGTTTTTGTGGCCTTGCCTCCAGTCGTTGTTGGAGGAAGAGGGACAGGCCTAGAGATAAGAGTTGTCTTTGATGGACCTAGAGGTAGGTATGATAGCAGATCAATTGGATGGACATGAGTCAACACATCCTGGTTCCTTAGAAGTAGGGTAGGTGTTTTAAGGTACCACATAGGATCTCCTAGTGTGAAATCCTGTAGATTACGGGTTTCCAAGACAGACTTACTCATGATATCGGATGATAGGAAAAGGAAAGGGAAAAAGAAAAGGAAAATGTTGATTAGGAATGAACCCCACTGTTTCCCTGATAACTGAGGTTGCAGCTGTGGCTGGAGAAAAAATCGAAGAGACAGGTCTGATGGACCATTAGTGATGGTGGAGATAAGAGGGTCTGTAGAATTAGACATCATGTAAATGGACATGGTGTTCAAAGAAGGTGGTGGTGGGTGGACTTCTTTTATTAAGGTGATTTCAGACTCAAGTGAATGTTGACGGAGGTCAGCAAGAGCCATTCGAAATTTGGGCAAGTCTTGGCAATGTTGAGAATAATGGCCATACAAGCTACAAAGGGCACAAGCATGGTTTATCCTCAATTCCTTGTTCCTGACTATTGGAGCGGTTGGGAGTTCAACCATGAGGATGTTTTCATTTGTATCCATGGCATCTAAATGAGCATGGATCATTGGGATTTTAGGGAAATTCTGAGTTGGATGGCCCTGTTGCTCGCAGACAGTGCAAGGTGGGACTTGTCATGGTTCTGCAATGGCTTTGGTGTTCTTGCCCCTGGCTATTTTGGTTTGGGGTTGTGCTAGTGCAGGTGTAGTGGTTGCCTTGTGTGGACTGAATGGAGGGTGAGACTCAACCGCGATAGGTTGCACTGGGGTTAAAACAACCCGGGGCATTGCTGGTTGAGCTGGTGGATTAAGATACCACACCGAGATCCCCAACATAAAGTTGGGTAGGCTTAAGGTGTCCATGACCAGCTTGCTCATGACACCAGGTGGGGGTAAGAGGAAGGGAATCATATGGACTTGGGATGAGCCCACATAAATCCCAGCTGGTTACATGTGGGGATGCAGTTGTGATTGCGGCTGCAAGTGGTGTTGCGGTTGTTATTGGTGGTGCGGCTATGGATGATGTTGTGGTTGTGGTTGGGCCTGTGGCTACGGTTGTTATTTGGGTGCAGCGGTGCTAGATGAGACCATGCATAAGTCTGTAGTTTCATTTTGTGTCGGTGGTGGTGACACTAACGGGAAAGAAGCCGTCATAGTGGGATCAATAAACAACCAAGGCCCCACATTCAACAATGGGGAGGCTGGTGTTTTTTCAACTATGGTGTTAATTGTAGGGACGACATAGGCATGTGTGTTCATCCCTTGTGGGTCAATGGTGGTGATGATCAGGATAACGTTGGCTGGTGCTGTTAACCCTTGGGGATCATGATAAGTGAGCTGGTCAAATATCACAATCCTCCCTTCATGGGGGAACATCATGAGCATGGCATACATGTAACTCCTTCTGAGGAGGAGGTTGTAGTCCATTTGAGCATTGATGACCTCGATGTCAATCAGTACTATCTTCCCAGCTAACATGATGGGGACACGTGGGAGGATTCCTTGGTCTTTAGTGGGATGTCCATTGTAATCCCACAGAGTTGTGGAGGACGGTTGCAGAATTGGTGATCCAAGTTTCTACCAAACCAAAGTAGACATGATGCACGTGGATGCCCCCTCATCCACTATGCACTGGTGCACAACCAAATTTCGGATGGACACTAGAATTTGGAAGGCAATGGTCGATGGAATGCGTGGTTCCCCGTTCTCCATGTCAAAGGTGATCAACTTGGAGTCGGAGGGGTTTACTTCCCCTAGGGAATCTAGCAATGCTTTCCACTGCGTTGGGCACATTTTAAGCACCTCAAGAGCGGACATGGCGGTTGGAATTTGGGCCAAATATTCCACAATGCTATAACTGACTGCAGCTCTAGTTGTGGCATTATTGGCAATTCTGTGTATGGGGGGGTGCGGGAATGGGGGCATCTAGAGAGGTAGGTTGGAAGTCTTAGACATGGATGCTACTGATGAGTCGACGGGTTCGGTGGTGGTACCATACTGATTTCATCTAGTCTATAAGTTGACATCTTCAGTGGTCATAGCTAGCAGGTGATGAACACCTGTTTCGGCCATGGGCAGTGCCCCCGGAGCATTGGGATTGGCCTAGGGAGGGGGAGCGGTTGCCACCAATCCTTGGCCTGGTAGTGGGTTTTGAAGCAACATGGGAGGATGTCCTTGTGGTTTAAGTTTGGGTTGGGCCTGATTGGTAGCGTTGGTGGCCTCTTGGGCCTCATTTAGAATGGCCTCCTTAGCGCGAGCCATGAGGGGACACTCGAATGTGTAATGTCCATAAACATCACAGAGTGTGCATGGTTGGTTTGTGCGCAATGGAGCATTGCACCTTGGTGCATTCTGTCGTGGGGGTTTTGGGGATAGCATGTTTTCCACGGCATTGTTGGGAGGGTTCAATCATTGACCACCTCCCTGCGGTTGATTATTTCCTTTGTTGCGGGGCCGATTATTTCTAGCTTGCCCTTTTTGATTATTGGGGGTAGGAAAGTTGGGACAGTTTTGTTGTGCAAACACTTGTCCCAATGGAATGGGTGGGGCAGGGATGGGGGCTTGAACTATTTCCACTGGCAGTGCATAGTATATTTGTGGGGGTGATGGTGTCACAAATGTAGGCATTTTCCCCACATGCTGCTGTGTTGGCCAAGCCATGGCCTGATCCTACTGCGCTGGTGCAGGTTGTGTGTAGGAAGTTGTTGCTACAGAGTGAGACATCATTCTTGCGTATTCTGGAGCTTAGTTTTTGTAAGAAAAACAGGCAGTGTTGCTTGGTTTTGGTGTAATGACAGGTGGTGTCAATCGAGGATGTGGCTGATGGGAGACCGACCCTATGATGTCATCCACAGCGTGGGATGCCCCCAGTGCGTCACGGTAGGAGGTACTCAGATGGGGAGCATCTAGGATGACAGCATATAGGTATCCAGACTGAGCATAGATAATGTCAAATTGTTTGGCCTCTTCTTCGAATTGGGGACGTTTGGATGCGACATCCTTTGCTATGGGAGGGAGCAAGGTCTTAAGGAACCAATCCAAGAAGATCTTGTCGTCAAGTTGGATTTTTCATAAATTGTGACGTCCCCGCCACTCATGGATATGGTCAGTTATATGAGTGGTAGTGCTTTGATGACAGGATAGAAGGATCTCCACCCCCTTGTCATATTTGACAGGGAGTTTTTAGTACTGTAGGAACATGAAGGCTAAGGAGTTAAATTCTGGATACTTGGCTTGTAGCAGCTCAATGTACCATTTGGCCATAGCACCTGTAAGGGTGCGTTGTAATAGCCTCATCCTGATGGATTTGTCTACGATGTTGTTGGATGAGTACCATAGATGGAATGTCATTATGTGTTTTTGTGGACATTCCCCTGTGTTTCCTTCAAACTTGGGGATGTATGATGGTAGCTTAGTTGGCATGGGTGGCCAAAAAGCTTGGTGGTGGATGGGTTCATTTGTTAATCTAGCCAAATCAGGCAAGTTAAGATGAGCCATGAAGAGCATATTTGACCCCAAGTTGATGTGGGATGGGGCTGCGACGGGGGTGGGGTTTGTAGGTGCATAATGCATCTGCATGGTTGAGGGTGCTTGCAATGGCACCATTGCAGATGGGCCAATGCCTACAAGTGTTGTGGGTGGGATAATATGAGTGGCGGGAACACTTCCCCCATGTATGACAGTAGGGGCAATGTAAGTGGATGGTTCGCTTCCCCCTTGTGTGGTAGGAGGGGCAATGTGTGTGGAAGGGCCACTGCCCCCATGTGCTGCAAGTGGGCCAGATTGGCTGGTCACTATAGGTTGTGGCAACTGACTAATGATAGTCTACATGACTGTGCTTGGGCCACTTACCAGTTTGTGGGTGACAAGTTGTGATGTGGACATGGGTCCACTTCCTATGGGTATGACAAAAAATGGATCCAGATTTGCACTAGCCAAGGGGCTTGATGGTGTAGTATGGAGGTCTGGTTGAGACTGATATGGATCTGAATCAGAATCATAGGCTGTGTGGCCCTTTGATGGTGTGGGAGATCACTGAGAACAACTTCGACAGTGTCAAATGAGTGTTACAAATGGTGGTGGTTCACTTCTTAGGTGTGAGGAAGAAGATGGAGGATCAATTGTGTTAGATTTTATGTCTGAAACTTGGTGGGAATGATATTTGGACCCCAGTTTGAGTGGCTTCCTATTGGCTGTAGGTGGCCACTCGACCACCAAGACTGCCAGAAGAAAATGCTTGGCTTGTTCCTCATAGGTGTTTCTACTCAATCGGAAGGGGTCGTTGCCCATTTTGCTTGGCAATTCCTCTCAGCAGCCAGCTACTTTGGGGTTCTTGTGGTACTCCTCATAATGAGTTTCTGGGAAGATCCCAAGTACGTCCCACAGTTGAAGTAATCAAGGACTTATGTCCTCAAAGACTACAGAATTGTTTGTACGTATTGTAAATTAGTAAATTTTAAGGCTTACTCAACGTCATGAACTGAGTTGGGTTAATTAGTTGGTATGGTGTATTTGTTTGTTTGTTTTTCTGGTACTTGGTTGCTGCAAATGGTTTATGAATTCATCATGGTAGATTTCATGTCATTGTGTTTGTGTATGCATGCATAAATAATCAGAAATTGTCAACAAATACAGTGATTAACCCTGAATGATTGCTGGCCTAACTAGATGTCTACCTCACACTGATATTCCTCTTTAACCAAGAGAAAGTGCTGGTCTCTCAACACAATGGGACTAATCCTATTCATATATCCTTAGGTCACTTCCCGAATGCTAGGTTGGTCAATAGGAAGGACGCTTAGCGCCATGAGAAGACCTCCTTCTCTACCCCCTCTACCTTCAAAGTCACACAATTTTAATGGTTTGGAACTATATAGTGGATTGTCCAAATCTATACAAGATGGGCCTTCATCGTATCCTAGAATACCTCGGAGGGTGATGACTGGGTAGAGGAGGAAGAGGAAGCAAGACAGTATGTTTTTAAGTTGATTTTAGTTAGACCAGGTTCATTTTATTAAGCCATTAATGTTTACTTAGAATTTACACATTGTTCATGAAATAAATTGCTGAAAACAGAAACATAAACTGAAATTGAAATGGTGAGCCGCACTGACAGTCCCTATGAAAGCAAACAGTGAAGCCAAAAAATGGGTCACGCACCTGTAAAAGTCCTACATTTGTGAAGTGGATTCTGATCAAACCGTGAGCAATTACCTCAAATGGTTGAAAACCCACTTCGGAAAGAGGCCCTTTTACTTCTAATTGCAAGAATATTTGCAAATGGCACAACTATTTGGCCAGAAAACGAGCCCAAACACAGGTGAATTTTCAGAAATTCGGTTCGGTCGTTTTTGCACAGTTGAGTGATTTGCAAACGACAGAATGGCCAACAGTAACTGGTACTGTGGCCGAATGGGCTTGTATTAGCCTTGAGGAGGTTTAGCAATAACTAGCAATGTAAATAAACAAGAATCTAAGCTATATTTAACAGAAAACTATACTAGGGAAAAAACATAACTAAAAACTAAAACTTTGAAAAATAAACCTAGGGATTTTGTGGGATCGACTCGGTATGGTCGCCAGTTCTGTAGTAAGGATTTCTCCCTACTACAAGGGCAGGAATGACTCCCTTATGTCCATAGGATAGAAGGGTAGGTTCCTGCTAGTGGGTAAATGCAGAAAATGAAAATGTAATGTAAATAACAGAAAGAAAAGCTAAACTATGAGCAGAAAATAAAAATGGAGCAATGGTGAACCCCTCTACACATAAGAGGTTAGGGTTCCACCTCCAATAACCTGCAAAACAAATCCTAAGCTACAATAACCTACAAAACAATGTTAATCAAAACTTGCAAAATGAAATAGGGGTTAGAAATCAAAGCAAACTAAACAACTATGAAATAAAACATGAAACATGGGTATACCTTCTCTAGCGGAAATGGGCTACCATGCCCTAGCTTGTGGAAGCACTCCTCTCTCTTGTATGGGGAGAAATGGCTCAATGGGAATGGAGGAGAGGGAGTGTGGGTGGCTTGAGAGGCAAATGTGTCTCAAGGGATCCACGGGCAGCATAACAATATGCAAGGGAGAAGTGTTTTGAGATTGACCCCCCCTCCTTTTATAGCTTTTCCGAGGGATTTTAGGGTTTTAAGCCCTTGATCAGGGATTTAGCCCCTTTTTTGAGCTTTTAGCCCCTTTCTCCCTAACTTTAGCCCCTTTTAGGGTTTTAGCCCCTTTTTGAGGGATTTAGCTCCTAGGAAGCTATTTTGGGCTCTTTATGGGGTTTTCAAGCCCTTTTCTTCATCCTTAGTCTATTTTGAGGGTGTGGGGGTCTAATGGAGGGATATGAGGGTCGTGAGATGGTGTGCTTAGGTGGTGTAGGCCATTGAGAGCTTAGTGGTGGATTTTTGGGTTAACACACCTAAACCCCAATCTCTCTCTCACTCAACGCCTAACCCCCAATCTCTCTCTATTTCTAAATCCCTAGTATCCAATCTATTTCTCTCACTAAACCCCTAATTTCCAATATCTATCTTTTTATTTATTTTTCTCTCTCTAAACTGGTAACCACAAATCTCTCTCTCTCTAAGCCCCTAACCCCTAAGTTCTATCTCCCTCTCTCTGTCCCTCCTATAAAAAACCCTAACACATTCTCTCTGTCCCTCCCTATCACTAACCTTGAATATCTCTCTCTCTCAACCCAATCCCAATCTGTCTTTGTATTTCTCTCCCTCTAAGCCTTAAAGCTTGAATTTTTCTCTCGAATCACCTCACCTATAATCTCTATCTCTCTCAACCCCCTCTCTCTCTCTCTAGACCCCTAACCTTCAGTGTATATATATATATATATATATCCCTAGAACCAAATCTCTCTCTCTCTCTCTCTCTCTCTCTCTCTAAACACATAACCCCCAATCTCTCTCAATATCTTTAAAACCCCAACATACTATCTCTCTCTATCCCTAAACCCTTATTCCCCCATCATTATATTTCTTTGGCTTTCTCTCTAAACCCTTAAACTTCAATATCTCACACTCTCTAAACCCCTAGCCACAGATATCTCTCTCACTCTCCCTAAAATACTAACCTTCTCTCTCTCTCACGAAATACCTAAACGCCAATCTCTCCTTATGTATCTCTCTAAACCTCACACCTCCATTCTCTCTCTCTCTAAACAATTGAGACCCAAACTCTCTCTTTATACTTTTAACTCTCTAAAACCTAACCACAAATATCTCTCTCTCTAAACCCTTAACATTCAATCACATTCTCTCATTAAACCCATATCTCAAATCTCTATCTCTCTATCTATCTATAACAAACCACCAATCTCTGTCTCTCTCTAATCCTCTAACCCCTAAACACTAATCTCTCTCTTTAAACCCCTTAACTTCAAATCTTTATCTCTCCTTAAGCCCCTAACCCCAATATTTCTCTCTTCCTCTCTCTCTCTCCCTATCAAAACCCCTAACACACTATCTCTCTCTCTCTCTCTCTAAACCCAATTCCCAATATGTGTTTCTATTTCTCTCCCTCTAATCCCTTCAGCCTAAATTTCTGTGTGTGTGTGTGTGTGTGTGTATATATATATATATAAACCTCTAACCTCTAAACACTAATCTCTCTCTTTAAATCCCTATCCCCCAATATATCTCTTCCTCTCCCTCTAAACCTCTAACCTCCTATATATACGCCTCTCTTTTTAAAAACATAAATTCAATTCTACCTCTCTATAATCCCTTAACCCATAATCTCTCTCTCTCTCTCTCTCTAAACCCTTAGTACCCAATCTTTATCTCTCTATCTAAACCCCTAACCCTAAATCTCTCTATCTCCTAAACCCTTAACCCTCTCTCTCTCTCCCAATCCCCATCCCCTAATCCCTCTCTCTATTTCTAAAAACCTAGTCTCCAATATGTTTCTCTCATTAAACTCCTAACAACCAATCTCTATGTGTTTATTTCTTTCTCTCCCTCTATAGATTGATAACCTCAACTCTCTCTCTCTCTCTCTCTAAGCCCCTAACCCCCAATCTCTCTCTCTCTCTCTCTTTCAATAAAAAACCTAAACCCTTAGCTCTCTCTCTCTTTCTAAACCCATAATTCCAATTCTATGTATCTGTATTTCTCTCCTTCTAATCCCCTAGTCCCAAATATCTCTCTCTCATCACCAAACCTAAAATATCTATCTCTCTCACCCCTCTTGTCTCTGTCTCTTTAAACCCCTAACCTTCAATATATCGTCTATCTCTCTCTCTCTCTCTTTCTCTCCATTCCTCTCTTTCTAAACCCCTAGAACTAAATATCTCTTGCAATATCTCTAAAACCCAAACCTACAATCTCTCCCTATCCCTCAACCCTTAACCCCCTATCTTTTTCTTTCTCTTTGTTTTTCTCTAAACCCCTATCCTGTAATATATATCTCTCTAAACCCTTAAAATTCAATCTTTCTTTCTCTCTTTCTCTCTATACCCCTATCCTCAAATCCCCCTCTCTCCCTATAAGTCCCTATCCTCCAATCTCTCTCTCCTTATCTATCTATCTATCTAAACCATAAACCCATAATATTTCTCTCTCTCTCTAAACACCTAACCATAAATCTCTCTCTCTCTCTCTCTACACTTCTAACCCCAAATCACTCTATCTCTCTAAACTCCTAACCCCAAATCAATCTCTCTGTCTCTCTAAACCCATAACCCGCAATCTCTCTCAATATCTCTAAAAATCCAACCTACATTCTCTGTCTCTCCCTAAGCCCTTAATGCACAATATTTATCTTTCTCTTTATTTCTATCTAAATCCTTAAACTCCAATATATATCTCTCTCTAAGTCCCTAAACTCCAATCTCTCTCTCTCCCTCTCAAAACCTCTAACCCCCAATCTCTCTCTCTCTCTCAATTTAAACCCATAAGCCCAAATCTCTCTCTCTCTCTCTCTCTCTCTCTCTCTCTCTCTCTCTCTCTCTCTCTCTAAACCCATAACCTGTAATTAATCTTCCTCTCTCTCTCTCTCTTCCGCTCTCTCTAAAATCCTAACCCCCAATCTCTCTTTTTCTGTTTTTTTTTTTATTTCTAAATTCCTAACTCCCCAATCTCTCTCTATCGATCTAAACCCCTAAACGCCAATCTCTCTCTTTATAAACTCCTAACCCCAGATATCCTTCTCTCTCTTTATACATCCATAATCCCCAATCTCTCACACTCTCTCTTTATCTATCTAAACCTTTAACCCCAAATTTTTCTCTATCTCTCTTTTTCTATAAACCCATAACATATAATCTCTCTATCTAAACCCCTAATATCCAATCTATGTATTTATGTTTCTCTCTCTAAGCCACTATGCTCAAATATGTCTCTCTCTAAACTTATAACCTCCAATGTTTCTCTCTATCTCTCTATCAAAACCCCTAACCCCCAATCTCTATCTCTCTCTCAAAACACATAATCCCCCTCCCCCTCTCTCTCTCTCACTCTCCTAACCCGTAACCATGAATCTCCCCCCTCTCTCTCCCTCTCTCTAACCCTGATAAACACTACCAAATATCTCTCTCTCTCTCTCTCTCTCTCTCTCTCTCTAAACCCTTAGAGAAGAATTTCCTTTTCTCTATCTCTCTCTCTCTCACTAAACCCATAAACCCAAATCTCTCCTTATGTATCTCTCTAATACTCATACCTCCCTTCTCTCTCTCTCTCTAAACAATTGACCCCCAAACTCTCTCTTTCGACTTTTATCTCTCTCTGTAAACCCCTAACCACTAATATCTCTCTCTCTAAGCCCTTATCCTTCAATCTCATTATCTCTTTAAACCCCTAGCCCCAAATCTCTCTCTCTCTCTATATATATATGTCTCTCTAAACCCCTAACTCCTTAACACTAATCTCTCTCACTATAAGCCCCTATCCCGCAATATCTCTCTCCCTCTCTCTATAAACCCCTAACCTCCAATATCTCTCTCTCTCTCACTTAAAAAACCTACATTCAATTCTATCTCCCTTTAAACCCTTAATCCCTAATCTCTCTATCACTCCAAACCCTTAATCCCCAATTTGTCTCTCTCAACCCCTAACCCTCAATCTCTATATCTCCCTAAATCATTAATATTCAATCTCTCTCTCAATGCCTAACCCCCAATATCTCTCTCTCTCAATGCCTTGTAGTAAGGATTTCTCCCTACTACAAGGGCAAGAACGGCTCCCTTCTATCTATAGGACAGAAGAGTAGGTTCTTGCTAGAGGGTAAATGCAGAAAATGAAAACATAATGTAAATAATAGAAATGAAAGCTAAACTATGAGCACAAAATAAAAATGGACCAATGGTGAACCCCTCCGCACACAAGAGGTTAGGGTTCTGCCTCCAATAACCTGCAAAACAAATCCTAAGCTACAATAATTTGCAAAAAAATGTTAAGAAAAACCTGCAAATGAAATAGGGGTTAGAAATCAAAGCAAACTAAACAACTAAGAAATAAAACATGAAACATGGGTATACCTTCTCTAGTGGAAATCGACCACCATGCCCTAGCTTGTGGAAGCACTCCTCTCTCTTGGATGGGGAGCAATGGCTCAATGGGAATGGAGGAGAGGGAGTGTGGGTGGCTTGAGAGGCAAATGTGTCTCAAGGCATCCATGGGCAGCATAACAATATGCAAGGGAGAAGTGTTTTGAGAGTGACCCCCCACCCTCCTTTTATAGTTTTTCCAAGGGGTTTTAGGGTTTTAAGCCCTTAGTCAGACCTTTAGCCCCTTTTTTGAGATTTTAGCCCCTTCCACCCTAACTTTAGCTCCTTTTAGGGTTTTAGCCCCTTTTTGGCGGTTTTAGCTCCTAGGAGACTGTTTTGGGCTCTTTTTTGGGGTTTTAATCCCTTTTCTTCATCCTTAGGCTATTTTGAGGGTGTTGGGGTCTAATGGAGGGTTGTGAGATGGTGTCCTTGGGTGGTTTAGGCCATTGAGAGATTAGTGGGATATTTTTAGGTTAACAGATTACCCCCTGATGTGTGGGTGCAGGAGCTCAATGTATGGCCAACAGACACCATAGGATTTGCTGCATGGAGGTGGTGCTTCCAGGGTTGGGGAATGGTGGATTTTGTTTTTTGTATTAATATGGTTCCCATAAATGGGTGAGATACAATAAATGTGTGACATGTATATGGATGAGGCAGGCATCCCCATGCTCCTAACAATGTCAAAAGAATAATTTGATCTATGCTCTAACATACAAGAGCCAATCATATACAACTGATGTTACAATAATGGTTGCCTCCATGTGAGGCTGAATACAATACTGATTTGGTAGATTGGACCCATGGCATTCTCATGGAATGCTATGTCTTCATGACTGATGGTCTACTGGATCTGGTACATAGCTGTGTGGACTAGCTGATTAAGAGTCAGAGTCTCTGTGGTACAAGTATGCTGCATCAATCATAAAGGTATATCGAAGCACTGCTAGGGCTTCTGAACACTGTCTCCAATGCAACCCAAAAATCACAAGGGACATAAATTGCTTAGGTCCCTCAAGTAGACTCATTAATGTGCTAGAGTCAGGTGACCTCCGGGGTATTCAAACAAGTACTGTGTGGAACAAACCCTGTACGAATCTCAACGGTGCGATGACGGAGTTGAAGTCGAGCACATGAGAAACAACCATCCCAAGAGGCACTAAGGACTCCTCTCAAGTGGTCCAAGGAACTCATCAATGAGGTTAATGAAACCAAGGTACATATACCTCTGAGTCTATCCTCTGGAATATGTATGTTGGCGTCGACAGAGGGAGACTTTCCCCTAGTCAAGGCAATGATGTTTCCTTGACCAGGAGCGCAAGGGAGATAACCGAAAGATGTGAAGCAATCTGTGGACTGACTCACTGAATGGGGAGGGGAGGGGGAGGGAAAGAACTGAACAGGGGCAGGGGGAGTGTGGGAGACTCAAACTTATTTGTTTAGAGTATGATGGCAGGGCGGACTAGGAAACAAATGAAACTAACTCATGTTAATGGGATCATAGCTATAATACCAGGAATCTCGCTGCAGATGGGAAATACTTGGAGGAGGTGGACACTTTTGATACTGATGGGATCCAAGGAAGACAAATTGGAGAGTACTCTAAACAAAAGCAACTCAATGTGGGAATTCTACCAAACTATTTACTGTGGGGTGGTGTCTAGGGACATCGTTATGGTATGATCTCGGGGATTTTTGGCAAGCCTGAGAAAGTAAATGCTCGATAGTGCTTTGAATTTTAGATATTCTGAAAGCACGAAGAAGGCTCCAGTGGGGGCTCTTTTTCGTTTGTAGTCTCCTGTTCTCAAAAAAGGATAAAAGTATACATAGGAGAGCTCACCCATCCTGTAGGGCATGAGAGACTTCTTTACCGTTGGTAGTCCAATTAGGCCATAAAAGGTTAAACCTATACTGGCTAGATGGTCATTCAAATACTTTTACAAGCATGAATGAAACCAAGTTTGCTCGGCAATCATTTCTTGATGAGATGACTAGAAAAGCACTTAATGACAAGTGGTGGTGAGTTTTTTCATAAAGTGTGGCCCTTCTGCCTGATAAATCATAAAAGTATGTAGAGGGGAATGGTCTTGGCTAGAGTGTGCCAAGGAGGTCCTTTTCAATTGATGGTCTACATGGTCCGCAAAAGGAGGTAAACATGAGGATGTAGATGCCCTTTCTTATACTTTAGCGAGCGGAAAAGGAAGCATTCACACTCGGCTATCTTTTCATTGTTTTAAGGAGTCAGAAAAGAGCTTAAACGCAACTCCAGTGTGGTCAACTGATTGTGGTGGCACGAGCGAGGCCTCATGTCGGGATGGTGAACAGAGGTCCAAAGGTCATTTGTGTAGTATGGATGGAGTAGAAGGCTCTCAAACATACCAATACATGCGTGGGATAGATCACGATAGAGGCTCGTGATTCGGTGCGGCAGAGGCACGCAAACTGAAGTGGCTCTCAGACAGAGGTCAAGAGAGCATGTGCGTGTGTTGTTGTGGATGAACTTGACTACATGAAATGTGATTGAAAGTCCAGGGGCACTTATATGCCAAATACGTGCAAGAAAATAAATCGTTTTGTGGACAGTGGTCCAAAGGTCCGCATAAGGTGCGGTAAAAAGAAAAGACAATCTATGTGTTAAAAATACAAAATAAAAGATAAAATTATATTCCTTAAAGGGTGGTGGCCTGAAAACTCGCATGAGTTGTAGTCAGGAAGTGTGATGCAAGTACAGGTCTGTGGACACTTGCATCATCATGTCATGGCTCGTAAATCGAGGTGACTTGTGGGAAATGGTCCCGAAATTGATTTATTAAACATGAGACAATGGTCTTAGAAATGGAAATTTGAGCCTAGAGGTGTGAGAGGTGTCCGGAACCGGTTTCGGGTGACTTTGGATTAGCAACTAATGGTGATGCCCCTGATTTGTGCTGAAAAAAGTTGGAAAACAAGAAAGGGAAAAAACTACACTATAAGGGACTCATAATGGTTATATCAAGCATGGAATCTCTTGAGGTGGAGCCCATTGTGTGGCTTGTTCAAGAGTTAGCCATCTAAGTCAGCGAAGAGGTATGCCCCCTTGCCAAGACGAAGCTCATTTGCAAGGTGAGATGACAGAATTTGTTCTTTTATGGGAAGAATAGATTCCACACTATGGTTTAAAGGGAATGGGGTAAAACCAAAGGCGGTCTTACGTATATCTCTGTCATCGCATAAGTGGTGCTGAGATAGATAAGGTGGATCTTCCACAGATGATGAGACGGAAGGGTGACTGGTGCTAGAGATCATGTACATGGTATTGGTTGTGGTTTTTGTGGCTTTGCCTCCAATCTCTGTTGGAGGAAGAGGGGAAAGCCTAGAGACAAGAGGAGTCTTTGATGGACCTGGAGGTAGGTGCAACAGCATATCAATTGGATGGGCATGAGTCAACACATCCTGGGGCCTTAGAGGTAGGGAAGGTGGTTTAAGGTACCACACAGGATCTCCCAGTGTGAAATCCTATAGATTATGGGTTTCCAAGACAGACTTACTCACGATATCAGATGGTAGGAAAAGGAAAGGGAAAAGGAAAAGGAAAAGGAAAATTTTGATCAGGAATGAACCCCACTATTTCCCTGGTAACTAAGGTTGCAGCTGTGGTTGGGGAAACAATGGAAGAGATAGGTCTGATGGACCGTCGATGATGGTGGAGGAAAGAGGGTCTATAGAAATGGACATCATGTAAATGGACACAATGTCCAAAGAAGGCGGTGGTGCGTGGAATTCTCCGATTAAGGTGATTTCAGACTCAAGGGAATGTTGACGGAGGTCAGCGAGAGCCATTCAAAATTCGGGCAAGTCTTGGCAATGGTGAGAATAATGGCCATACATGCCGCAAAGGGCACAAGCACAGTTTGTCCTCAATTCCTTGTTCTTGACTATTGGTGTGGTTGGGAGTTCAACCATAGGGATGTTTTCATTTGTATCCATGGAATCTAAATGCGCACAGAAAATTCTGAGTTGGATGGCCCTGTTGCTCGCAGATGGAACAAGGTGGGACTTGTCATGGTTCTGCGGTGGATTTGGTGTTCTTTCCCCTGGCTATTTTGGGTTGGGGTTGTGCTGGTGCAGGTGTAGTGGTTGGCTTGTGTGGACCAGGTGGAGGGTGAGACTCAACTGTGATAGGTTTCCCCAAGGTTAAAACAACCTGGGATTGCTGGTTGAGCTAGTGGATCAAGATACCACACCGGGATCTCCAACATAAAGTTGGGTATGCTTAAGGTGGCAATGATCGGCTTGCTCATGACACCAGGTGGGGTTAAGAGGAAGGGAATCGTATGGACTGGGGATGAGCCAACATAACTCCTATCTAGTTCCATGTGGGGATGCGGTTGTGATTGCAGCTGTGAGTGGTGTTGCGATTGTTGTTGGTGGTGTAGCTGCGGACGATGTTGGGGTTGTGGTTGGGCCTGCGATTGTGGTTGTTTTTTGGGTGCAGCGATGCTAGATGAGACCATGCACAAGTCCACAGTTTCATTTTGTGTCAGTGGTGGTGAAACTAACGTGAAAGGAGCCGTCATAGTGGGATCGGTAAAAAACCAAGGGCCCACATTCAACAATGGGGAGGCTGGTGGTTTTTCAACCGTGGTTTTAATTGTAGGGACAACATTGGCGTGTGTGTTCATCCCTTGTGGCTCAATGGTGGTGATGATAAAGATAACATTGGTTGGTGTTGTTAACCCTTGGGGATCATGATAAGTGAGCTGGTCAACCGTCACAATCTTCCCTTTGTGGGGGAACATCATGAGACATAAGACATTTGATGTGACTGCTCGCATGGCATACATGTAACTCCTTTCAAGGAGGAGGTTGTAGTCCAGTTGAGCATTGATGACCTCAATGTCAATCAGGACTATCTTCCTAGCTAATGTGATGGGGACATGTGGAGGATTCCTTGGGATTTAGTGGGATGTCCATTATAATCCCATAGAGTTGTGGAGGACGGTTACAGAATTGGTGATCCAAGTTTTTCCCAAACCAAAGCAGACATGATGCACGTGGATGCCTCCTCATCCACTATGCATTGGTGCACAACCAAATTTTGGATGGACACCGGAATTTGGAAGGCAATGGTCGATGGAATGCGCGGTTCCCCATTCTCCATGTCAAAGGTGATCAACTTGGATTCGGAGGGGTTTACTTCCCCCAAGACAGCTAGCAAGGCTTTCCACTGCATTGGGCACATTTTAAGCACCTCAAGAGCAGACATGGCTGTTGGCATTTGAGCCAAATCATCCACAATGCTATAACTGACTGCAGCTCTAGCTGTGGCATTATTGGCAATTCTGCGTATGGGGGGGTGCAGGAACGAGGGCATATAGAGAGGTAAGTTGGTTGTCTTAGACGTGGATGTTGATGATGAGTCGGTAGGTTTGGTGGTGGTACCATAATGATTTCATCTAGTCTATAAGTTGACATCTTCAGTGGTCATGGCTAGCAGGTGGTGAACACCTGTTTCGGTCGTGGGCAGTGCCCCCGGAGCATTAGGATTGGCCTAGGGAGGGGGAGTGGTTGCCACCAATCCTTAGACTGGTAGTGGGTTTTGAAGCACCGTGGGAGGAGGTCCTTGTGGTGCCGAGTTGGGTTGGGCTTGATTGGTAGCTTTGGTGGCCTATTGGGCCTCGTTTTGAATGGCCAGCTTAGCGGGAGCCATGAGGGTACACTCGAATGTGTAATGTCCATAAACATCACAGAGTGCGCATGGTTGGTTTGTGTGCAATGGAGCATTGTGTCTTGGTGCATTCTGTCGTGGGGGATTTTGGGCTAGCCGGTTTGCCGCGGCATTGTTGGGAGGGTTTGGTCATTAACCGCCTCCCTGCAGTTGATTATTTCCTTGGTTGTGGGGCCGTTTATTTCTATCTTTCCCTTGTTGATTGTTAGGGGCAGGCTGGTTGGGACAGTTTTGTTGTGTAAACAGTTGTCCCAATGGAGCGGGTGGGGTAGGGATGGGGGCTTGAACTGTTTGCACTGGAGGTGCATAGTAGATTTGTGGGGGTGGAAGTCCCACAAATCTAGGCATTTTCCCCACATACTACTATGCTAGCCAAGCCATGGCCTAAGCCTGCTGCACTGGTGTAGGTTGTGCGTAGGAAGTTGTTGCTCTGAACTGAGACATCATTCTTGCGTAGTCCGGAGCTTGGTTTTGGTAAGAAACTCTAGCAGTGTTGATTGGTTGTGGTGTAATGGCAGGTGGTGTCAGTCAAGGCTATGGTTGTTGGGAGACTGACCCTATGATGTTGTCCCTAGCACGGGATTCCCCCAGTGCATCACAGTAGGAGGTACTCGGACATGGAGCATCTGGAATGATAGTATATAGGTATCCAAACTAAGCATAGATAAGGTCAAATTGTTGGGCCTTCATTATGGCCTCTTCTTCGGATTGGGGACGTTAAGATGCGACGTCCTTTGCTATGGGTGGGATCAAGGTATTAGGGAACCAATCCAAGAATATCCTGTCGTCAAGTTGGATTTTTCATAGACTGCGACGTCACCGCCACTCATTGATATGGTTAGTTATATGAGTGGCAGTGCATTGATGACAGGATAGCAAGATCTCCAACCCCTTGTCATATTTGACGGGGAGTTGGAAATACTGTAGGAACATGAAGGCTAAGGAGTTAAATTATGGATACTTGGCTTGTGGTAGCTCAATGTGCCATTTGGCCACAGCACCTATAAGTGTGCGTTGGAATAGCCTCATCCTAATGGATTCATCTACGATGCTGTTGGATGAGCACCATAGATGGAATGTCATTATGTGGTTTTGGGGACATTCCCCTGCTTTTCCTTCAAACTTGGGGATGCATGATGGTAGCTTAGTTGGCATGGGTGGCCAAAAAGCTTGGTGGCGGATGGGGTCATTTGTTAATCTAGCCAAATCAGGCAAGTTAAGATGAGCCATGAAGAGCAGATTTGACCCCAAGTCGATGTGGGATGGGTCTGCGACAGGGGTGCGGTTTGCATGTGCATAATGCATCTGCATGATTGGGGGTGCTTGCGGTGGCACCAATGCAGATAGGCCAATGCCCCCAAGTGTTGTAAGTGGGATAATATGAGTGGTGGGGAAATTTTCCCCATGTATGAATGTAGGGGCAATGTAAGTGGATGTTCCGCTGCCCCCCTGTGTTGTAGGAGGGGCAGTGTTTGTGGAAGGCCCACTGCCCCCATGTGCTACAAGTGGGCCAGCTTGGCTGGTCACTATAGGTGGTGGAAACTGACTAATGATAGTCTGCATGACTGTGCTTGGGCCACTTGCCAGGTTGTGGGTGACAGGTTGTGATGTGGACATGGGTCAACTTGCTATGGGTATGCCGGAAAATGGATCCGGATTTGCACTATCCATGGGGCTTGATGGTGCAATATGGAGGTCTAGTTCAGACTAATATGGATCTGAATCAAAATCAGAGGCTGTGTGGCCCTTTGATGGTGTGGGAGATCACTAAGAACAGCTTCGGTGTTCCAAATGGTGGTGGTTCCCTTCTTAGGCATGAGGAAGAACATGGAGGAAGAAATGGTGGTGTTATATTTTATGTCTAAAACTTGGTGGGAATGATATTTGGACCCCAGTTTTAGTGGATTCATATTGGCTGTAGGTGGTCACTCGACCACCAAGACTGCCAAAAGACAATGCTTGGCTTGTTCCTCACAGGTGTTTCTACTCAATCGGAAGGGGTCGTTTCCCGTTTCGCTTGGCAATTCCTCTCAGTGGCTAGCTACTTTGGGGTTCTTGTGGTACTCCACACAATGATTTTCTGGGAAGAGCCCAAGTACTTCCCACAGTTGAAGCAGTCAGGGACTTATGTCCTCAAAGACTACCGAATTGTTTGTACTTAGTGTAAATTAGTAAATTTTAAGGCTTACTCAGCGTCATGAACTGAGTTGGGTTAATTAGTTGGTATGGTGTATTTGTTTGTTTGTTTTTCTGGTACTTGGTTGCTGCAAATGGTTTATGAATTCATCATGGTAGAGTTCATGTCATTGTGTTTGTGTATTCAAGCATAAATAATCAGAAATTGTTAATAAATAGAGTGATTAAACCTGAATGTTTGCTATCCTAACTAGATGTCTACCTCACACTGATATTCCTCTTTAACCAAGAGAAAGTGTTGGGATCTCAACACAATGGGACTAAGCCCATTCGTAGATCCTGAGGTCACCTCTCGGATGCTAGGTTGGTCAACAGGGAGGATGCTTAGCGTCGTGAGAAGCCCTCCTTCTCTACCCCCTCTACCTTTCAGGTCACCCAATTTTAATGGTTTGCAACAATATAGTGGAGTGTCTAGATCTATAGGAGCTTTCCCTTCATCGTATCCCAGAATACCCCGGAGGGTGATGACTGGGTAGAGGAGGAAGGGGAAGCAAGACAGTATATTTTTAAGTTGATTTTAGTTAGACTAGGTTCATTTTATTAAGACATTAATGTTTACCTGGCATTTACACATTGTTCATAAAATAAATTGTTGAAAACAGAAACATAAACTGAAATTGAAATGGTGAGCCCCACTAACAATCCCTATGAAAGCAAACAGTGAAGCCCAAAAATGGGTTGTGCACCTGTAAAAGTCCCACTTTGGAAACACGCCCTTTTATTCCTAACTGCAAGAAGATTTGCAAATGGCACAACTATTTGGGCAGAAAACGAGGCTGAACACAGGTGAATTTTCAGAAATTCGGTTCGGCCATTTTTTCTGCTAGTGGGTAAATGGAGAAAATGAAAATGTAATGTAAATAATAGAAATGAAAGCTAAACTATGAGAAAAAAATAAAAATGGAGCAATGGTGAACCCCTCTACACACAAGAGGTTAGGGTTTCGCCTCCAATAACCTACAAAACAAATCCTAAGCTATAATAACCTGCAAAACAATGTTAAGCAAAACCTGCAAATGAAATAGGGTTTAGAAATCAAAGCAAACTAAACAACTAAGAAATAAAACATGAAACATGGGTATACCTTCTCTAGTGGAAATGGGCTACCATGCCCTAGCTTGTGGAAGCACTCCTCTCTCTTGGATGGGGAGCAATGGCTCAATGGGAATGGAGGAGAGGGAGTGTGGGTGGATTGAAAGGCAAATGTGTCTCAAGGCATCCACGGGCAGCATAACAATATGCAAGGGAGAAGTGTTTTGAGAGTGACCCCCCAGTCCTTTTATAGCTTTTCCAAGGGGTTTTAGGGTTTTAAGCCCTTGGTCATGGATTTAGCCCCTTTTTTGAGCTTTTAGCTCCTTCCACCCTAAATTTATCCCCTTTTAGGGTTCTAGCTCCTTTTTTAGGGCTTTAGCTCCTAAGAGGCTATTTTGGGCTCCTTTTGGGGTTTTTAAGCCCTTTTCTTCATCCTTAGGCTATTTTGAGGGTGTGGGGGTCTAATGGAGGGATATGAAGGTCTTGAGATGGTGTCCTTGGGTGGTATAGGCCATTGAGAGCTTAGTGGGGGATTTTTGGGTTAACATGCCTAACCCCAAATCTCTCTTTCTCTCAATGACTAACCCCAATCTCTCTCTATTTATAAATCCCTAGTATCCAATCTATTTCTCTCACTAAACCCCTAATGTCCAATATCTATCTTTTTATTTATTTCTCTCTCTCTAAACTGGTAACCACAAATCTCTCTCTCTCTCTCTCTAAAGTGGTAACCACAAATCTCTCTCTCTCTAAACAGGTAACCACAAATCTCTCTCTCTCTAAGCCCCTAACCCCTAATTTCTATCTCTCTCTCTCTGTCCCTCTTATAAAAACCCCTAACACATTCTCTCTGTCCCTCCCTATCAATAACCTTGAATCTCTCTCTCTCTCTCAACCCAATCTGAATCTATCTTTCTATTTCTCTCCTCTAAGCCTTAAAGCTTGAATTTCTCTCTCGAAACACCTCACCTATAATATCTATCTCTCTCAACCCCCCCACTCTCTCTCTAGACCCCTAACCTTCAATATATATATATATATATATATCCCTAGAACCAAATCTCTCTCTCTCTCTCTCTCTCTCTCTCTCTCTCTAAACGCATAACCCTCAATCTCTCTCAATATCTCTAAAATCCCAACCTACTGTCTCTCTCTGTCCCTAAACCCTTATTCCCCAATCTTTATATTTCTTTTTCTTTCTCTCTAAACCCTTAAAATTCAATATCTCACACTCTCTAAACCCCTAGCCGCAAATATCCCTCTCTCTCTCCCTAAAATCCTAACCCTCTCTCTCTCTCACGAAATACCTAAACGTCAATCTCTCCTTATGTATCTCTCTAAACCTCACACCTCCATTCTCTCTCTCTCTCTAAAAAATTGAGACCCGAACTCTCTCTTTCTACTTTTAACTCTCTAAACCCTAATCACCAATATCTCTCTCTCTAAACCCTTAACATTCAATCACATTCTCTCGTTAAACCCATATCTCAAATCTCTATCTCTCTATCTATCTATACCAAACCACCAATCTCTATCTCTCTCTGTTTCTCTCTAATCCTCTAACCCCTAAACACTAATCTCTCTCTTTAAACCCCTTAACCTCAAATCTTTATCTCTCCTTAAGCCCCTAACCCCAATCTCTCTCTCTCCCTCTCTCTCTCTCCCTATCAAAACCCCTAACACATTAACTCTCTATCTCTCTCTCTCTCTCTCTCTCTCTCTCTCTATCTATATAAACCCAGTTCCCAATATGTGTTTCTATTTCTCTCCCTCTAAACCCTTCAACCTAAATTTCTCTCTCTAATCACCTAACCTATAATCTCTATCACTCTCAAACCCCCCCTCTCTCTCTATACCCCTAATCCTCAATGTATCTATCTCTCTATCTTTCCCTCCCTCCCTCGTTGTATAAATACCTAGAACCAAATCTCTCGCTCTCTCTCTAAACCCATAATCCCCAATCTCTCTTTCAATATCTCTAAAACTCCAACCTACACACACACACACACTCTCTCTCTCTCTCTAAAATGATAACCCCCAATCTCTATTTCAATATCTCTAAAATTCCAACCTACATTCTCTCTCTCTCTCTCTCTCTCTCTCTCTCTCTCTCTCTCTCCCTAAACCCTTAATCCCCAGTCTTTCTTTTTCTCTTCCTTTCTCTCTAAACCCCTACCCCTAATATATATCTCTTTAAATCATTAAAATTCAATATCTCCCTCTCTCTAAACCCCTAGACACAAATGTCCCTCTCTCTCTCTCTCTATAAAATCCTAACCCTTGATCGCTCTTTATCTCTCTCACTAAATAGATAAACCCCAATCTCTCCTTATGCATCTCTCTAAAGTTTATACCTCCATTCTCTCTTTCTCTCTCTAAATAATTGACCCCCAAACTCTCTCTTTCTACTTTTCTCTATCTAATCCCATAACCACCAATATCTCTTTCTCTAAATTCTTAACATTGTTAGGATTATTAATCCTCCCTTGTCCAGTTTGGTCATAAGTCTAAATCAGGAGTCATGTCTCAATCAGGAGTCCATCTAGTCTATTTTTAGTTGCTAGCACCATTGGGTCCACTTGGCCTAATTGGGGCACATGTTCCAGTTACTAAAGTGTGGGGAACACTAATTGAGGCCTACTGCCACTAATTGCACTTGCATGCATCAATTTGGGAGCCTGCTAGATCAATTCCTACAATTTAGGAGCCACTGGAAGTGCCGACACCAACCTTCAGTAGTTGAGTTCAGTTAGTGACTAGTCAAGCTAAGTTAGGAGTTAGTTACATTCAGTTCTAGTCCTCTACATTCAGTTATTGCTAGGTTTGCATGGCTGCATGTAGGAGAGGCACATTTCTCATGTACCACGGTCAGTTAGCCTTAGTCAACACTGAAGTAGACACTTGAGTTGTGTTTTAGAACTCCATTGAACTCTGGTAATTGTTTAGACAAGGTTAGTTAACTATTGAGTCCTCCAACAATGATTTAGAAAAGGTCTTAGTTACCTATAGTCAAGTAGAGTCTCATCAATACTCTGGAAGTTACGAAAGGTCTTAGTTACGAAAGTGGATCTCCTTTGATAGAATACTATGGACCAGGTGGAGGTATTTTATAAGCACTCGAAAGGGGATGGCGCTGGAACTATCTTTTTAAGGTTTTCATATAGATAATGTTTTTATTTTATTGGATTTTTTAATACTTCAAAGTGGTTAAAGTAATTTTAAGGTTTATTTATTTATTTGTCTTATTTTAGTATTATTATTATTATACTAATTTAATGATTATTTTATTGATTGTCATTTGTTTATATGGTTAGATGATCACACAAAAGATGAGGCTTGACTGGATAACAAATTATCCTTGATCAATACGTGTGACGCACAATACGTGTGACGTGGGATGCTTGCCGGGTTCTTACGCTGCTTACCAGGATCAATCGACAGAGGAAGAAGTTTTGTATGCTCAGGTGGATCGAGAAAGGAGCAAGGGTTACACGTGAAGTCTATAAATGCACATGTAGAGGTAGGTATATTAATCCATGGTTTTTCTTATTTCATACATGTAGAGGTAGGTATATTAATACATGGTTTCTCTTATTTCATCTATATAGTTAATAAAATTTCATTTATATAGTTAATAAAAGAAAGTTTATAAAATTTTATTTATATAGTTAATAAAAGAAAGAAATCTTATAATTTCATCTATATAGTTAATAAAATTTCATCTATATAATTAATGAAAGAAATTAGTAAATGAAATTAAATTTTGATAGCTTTAACCAATTTACTCCACATACATAATAATTAATTAGATCAAATTAGATTTGATACATTGGTTTTTATTGTAAGTGTGTTGATACATAAAAAAATAATTTATTTTTTAATTTTTTAAATAGGTAACAGATTTAGATTAAATTGAAAAGGCATATATACTTCCTTAAACAGATAGATCAGATTTGATACATTAGTTTTTGTTTTTTTAAGTGTGTTGATACATTAAAAAATATTTTATTTTTTTAAATAAGTAACAGATTTAGATTAAATTGAAAAGGCATATATACAAGTCCTTAAAAAGATAAATCACTTAGTAGTTATCTCATTCCTTAAAAGATAAATTATAAATTGAATTATTTGTGCCAAATACTAATGATAAATTGAATTGGTTGTGCTTGATACTAATGATTACAAACACTTTTCAAATTTGACACCATACCTAATGGTACCTCATAAACTGCACGATATATATGAATTGGTTGTGCTGGGTAAATTTAGCACCATACCTAATGGTACCCCATAAACTCCACGAGATATATGAATTGGTTGGGCTGGGTAGTAATGATAAATTGAAATGGTTGTGCTAGATAATAATGATTACAAACAGTTTTCAAATTTAACATCAGACCTAGTTTTCAAATTTGACACCATACTTCTTAAATTTGAAAGTTATGTTTCTTATCTTAATTGGGATAGTTCAATCATATCTTAATTGGGATAGTTCAATCATGAGAAACAATTTTATGACATTATTAGTTTTTGCTTTTACCCTTACTTTCCCTTTGGGAACACAAAAATTTAATTAGTCTCACATTCATCAAATTCAGAATGATTCTTACTCTTAAATTATTTTCATGAAAAAAATAATTAATAATGAATTTACCCTCTGCCTAACATTTTTTATTATTGCACATATGCCTTACATTGCCTCTACTTTTAGCCAAGGAAAAAAATCCATTTTTTTTCTTCAAAACTAGCTTCAACCAACATAAAGAGATTTTTTAGGCATTAAGATAGGCGCTATTGTTTTCAATACTGAAGTGATAATGATTCTTAATCTAGTCAATTTCAAGTTTCTAATTATATATTTATAATCTAAGCTTTACAAACACATATTTGTTATCATTTTATTTTAAATATAGTTTTGTAAGGCATAATAAAACTTTTAGGTTAAGAATTTTCTTTAGAGATGTATTAAACTTATAAAAAATAATGATTAAAAAACTGGAGTAAATCTATTAATATATCTTAAATTTTTAAGAAAATTTATTAAAATTTTACATTTTATATTATTTTTAAAAAATTATATCTTATTTTTATTTTATAAATATAATTATATCTATTATGATTAGGAGTAATTCTTATTTATGTTTATTTATTGTTATTTTCTTTGCAAAGTGTAAACTTCTTTGTAATACCTTAATATTGAAACATTTTACAATAATTCTTTCCATTTATTTAGGAGTAATTCTTATTTATGTTTATTTATTGTTATTTTCTTTACAAAGTGTAAACCTCTTTGTAATACGTTAATATTGAAACATTTTACAATAATTCTTTCCATTTATTTGGTGTAGTTTACGTGCCTACTCTACTTAAATCTTACAGTAGAGAGTTTTATTAACTCATAGAACAAGTTGTTTTCTTTCGTGCAGTTTTAAGTGTGAGTTATAATATATATTCTTTTTAATAATTATAAATTTAGTTTAGTTATATATTTTTTTAATAATTATATAATATATATATTTTTTAATAAT